>CM076572.1:355660073-355917573 GCA_034641835.2 Pinus albicaulis
AACTGTTTCGGGGATTTAACACCCTAGAGGTTGGTTGGGATTCAACCTCCACAGAGCAGGGGCGTACTACTTAACAGAGACTCACACGATCATGCACAGTCATAAAAACGAAATAGAGCAGAACGAGAGGTTTACCCGTTGGTCCTACGTTTGAAGTAGATCCACGTGGAGTTCAAACTCCCTGCAACCGTCCTTCCTCTTTCACCCGAAATACAAGAAGAAACCAGCACAAAGGACAAGTTGTACAGTATATTTCTACTCTATATGTTAGCGAGATTCATATAAAACATTAAATAAATCATCATAAATGCTTGTATAACAAATATTCTTCACACATTAAAGCATACACTAACACGTTTACTTCGGGAACATCATGATACTTCTGTATTATAAAAATAGCACGTACAAAAGTAAGTGGAGAGATCACCTGATCCTTTCAAGGCCTTCGCAGACCGTCGTCCAGATCCGTCCAGCCCTTGCCTCGCTAAGACTCCTTCCAAATGAGTGCATACGAGATAACATATAAAGGGATGTGTATCTCAAGGAAACAAGGGTTTCCTGAAATGAACTGGGAAAGTGCAGGAGGCACGGGGAATCAGACTTGGATAGGGAACCAACAGAGTATAATAATAATAATTCTCTCTCTCCCCTTTAGGCCATACATATGAGGTCTTTTTATAGTCCCTCCAAGTAGTTTCAGCAGTTGGAAACAGTTGGCCACGGGCTGGGGTGGTTGAACTACCTGAGTAACCATCAACCCAGCGCGAAATTAGGGATTTTTATATATTTTTTAATGATTAAAATGGCATACGCGGAAAAGTCTAGCTGTACTCGCGTATACACGCGGAAAAACACGGGCATAGTCGCGTATGAAGGATTTTCCACTGTTTTTAAGTGAATTTGTCCAAGTCTGTAGGAATGGGTGCCCATAAAGCCATGTAGCAATCATGAATCATGTCAAGGTGAGAAATGATGCTATAACAGATGCCCCCTAATATATGAGGTCAGAAGGGGTTCATGATGGCCGAAATGTATTATGCACATAGAAAGAACTTCGCAAGAACAAGAGAGGACTTCACCAGATTTCAGCCTGCCAAAAACCAATGAAAGAAATCAGAGAGTCAACACATGCTGAGGCGGGCATACCCATGCTCAGTCAAAAATACATCATATATATAGAAAGTACCGAATAGATCCAACATGTATACAAGTATAACTGAACTGAAAGTACATAGTGAATCATCTGAGCAGGGCCCGGAAAGACAAGTCTGTATCAATGTCCAAGTATCACATATAGAAAGCTGATCAAAGATAGTGCAACTGGATGTCTGATCAAGTAACTGAATCTCCAAGTACCGGATCATAAGAGGCGGATCAAACGGTACAATCACGCAACTTGGGGATCAACATATAAGATGCTGCTGTGCTGAACTGCAACATATAAGGGTGGACGGCAACACTGGCAGAAACTGAGAGAACTGTCAACAGTGAACCGAGAAATGTTGATACAACCCGAGGTCTTCACCGATCACAACGGCACAATTCTACACACTGGGAATAAGTGAGCTGAAGTCGACCATGTGAGAAATCGTTGGATTACCGGGCAATGATGTTTCCCGTTAACCAACGCGAGACGACCCACCGATAATGATAATGAGTGTCAAGGTGCCCCAGTACAATCTGACAAGTGTGAATGAATGAGTTGAAGTCGAACACTTGAAAGAATCTACCAATCAGGAGGCAATAATGAATCCCCACCGTCGATAGCGAAGAGTCTGCCACTGATGACTGCAAACCCTAAGGTACTGACAAAAAGACTCTAGATCTTGTTCCCAGAGCAATGAGTCGGAGTCGATGGGAAAAGATCTGCTGGAAGGAAGGCATTAAGGCATCCCACATCAGTCCAGCGCGAGTGTAACCCGCAGGCCAAGATTTGGAAGGAATCGGACGAAGGAGAGTGATGGGACCAAAACCGAAGTACGTTTCCGACGTGCACAAGATGAAGCTAGCGCACGGAAGAAACCCTCTGAACCAACCAATAATGAAAGCTGACACAGAGGCGAGAAATCCACCGATAGGGTCAAATGGAAATCTGGTGTACCGTACGAATCCTGCGGTGATAATGTGTACGACGTCGATACGTCGAACACAAGGAAACCACTCGCCCGTTAATCTATGATGTTGATCCAATGTTGAGCACAAGGTCAGCTATCAATGATGTAAATAAGTCCAGGGTGCGGCTCTAGGTTTACTCTCAAAGAAATGTGTCAAAGTCGATAAGAGACAAACCCGCCAACAAGAAGTCAATGGAGACCTTTCTCAAACACCAGCACGAGCGTAAGATCAAAACATCTGATGTGATAGAACATGATACTGACAAGACCGGGAAGGCCGACTGAATAATGAGTCAAGAGACACCGCAGAATGGCCAACTCAGGCTAGACTTCCCTTGAACAAAAAACACGACTCTGTGATGACCATGGCAGTAAAAAGTGACACTGTATAAGTCTGTCTTGCAGGAGGCAAAACAAACTCTCCATATGATTGGAAGAGATAACCAACCGGGGGAGAACTGACAAGTGAAACATGGTAAAGGTTGAACCTAGGTCAAACTAGAACCATCCCAAATGAAGGAAATATATATAAGTATATGTGCTTTGTTCAAGGGCGACAAAACTGACTCTGTACTGCCATCAAAATAACGAAGACACATCCCGTTCCCGCTCTTTTTGTTATATTTAATTTTTTTTTGTCTTTTTCATAATAAGCCTGAAAAAGAATAAAAGAATGCTATGATACAATGGATAGAACGAGTATCGAAAAAAGCAGATGCACTAGTTCCGGGGTTTGGAACAATCCTATGCTCAATGCAAGGTGGCGAAAACTGGTTAGTGATACTCAGAGGAACGTTCCATCCATGGGTACAAAGGTGTCAAGTCGTGATAGCTAAGTGCATGCAACGGTTAACTTGTACAGAAAGTCAAGGTCAAAATTTGGCTTAAACATCGAGTCCAAATGAAGCCGGCTAAAGGCCAGGATAAACAAGTAGCCAATATGCAATGCAGTAATACAACTGAACGACACCAGGGAGCCTCTAGGGTATAAGCCAGAAAAAGGATAAGTGATGAAGAAGAAGAATGAAGCTTCAACATGAAAGACATGGCGGGACTAAAGAGGACTCCCGAGCCTACATAAAAAGCAGCATGGGCGACAAGTGATAGCGAGGAACTAACTAGGAAGCCCATGTAAAGGAAGGCTCTACCATCAAGTCATGATTTTAAAAAATCGGCGAGTGAAAATGGTATAATACTCATGACCTGATGGGATCGACCCTAAGGCAAGTGATCAGTATGGAGGCTAGAATGCAAGATGCAATGGAAAGTGATTCCCTAACCTATATGCCAGTGAAGATCATATACCTGCCGTGAAGAGTCTGAACACATGGGCCAGAAACTGGGAAAAATCTCGAAAATGTCAAAATGTACCTGAAATATACCAAACTGGGCACTTCCAAGCAATCGAGTTATACAGCATAAGACAGATCGAAAAAATAAGCACAAGGAAATTTTTGCGAAAATTTTCAATTTTTTAGCCATAAATACACAAATTACCTCTCAAATGGTTCATTATTGCATAGCTGATTTGGAAAAGAGCTCTGGAGCTAAAAACTTGTTTCGTCAAATCAGCAACAACCGACCGTCAGAATTCAGCGAAACTTCAGGTAGGCTCCTTATTCATCCCGTTGATTCATTTTGTCCGTTTAAAATTTAAAATTAAGTGGATTTTTACCTGGAAACCCTTATTAAAAAACGCGTACCTGCGCATACGCGGGTTCAAAGAAGGAAAGCCGCGTGTACACGCGACTGTGCACATCGAAACTAGCGTATGCGCAAGTCCGAATTTTAAAAATGAGTTTCTAATGCAAATTTTAATGAATTTCTTCAGGATGACAATTTCATGGAGGGAACGCGAGCATAGTGCAGTGGACCAAGAGGTCATGGAAGACCGCGCAGCACAAAATGTCCTCCGAAACTGTGGATTATTCAAATTTTTCAATATGCCCAATATGAAAAGTAATGTGAGATTGCTTGAAATGCTGGTAAATTATTGGGAACCGGATCAGGATTGTTTCATCATTGATCAAATGCCACTACGCACAGAGGTGGAAGATATATACTTCATCACTGGACTCTCCAGAAGGGGAGACCCAGTGGATTTGCACGGAAAGCCCCTGGGAGGGTTAACCGTGGAGGACTATGTCCAACTCTATTGCATAGAAGATTCCAAAAAAGTAGGCACACAGATTGAAATTAGAGATATCAGGGACTTGCACATGAAGATCCTCCTGTTCACCATCGGCAGAGTGGCAAGATCTGCCTCACTGCATCAGGCGTCCAGGGCGCACATGAGCATAGCTGTAGAGTGCTTAATTCATGTGTATGATTGGTGCACTGCCCTGCTACTGAACATGAAACAACAACTGACGTCGATTCGCAAAACACATACAAAACACTTTGGCTATGGAACCATTTTGACTACATTCTTCTTCGAGAGAGTTCCAGCCTTGAGACCCAAAGTCATCTCAACTATCAGCAGCCCTCGGGACCCAAGAATTTCCCGTTGGGCAGACATGATGAAGAGACTGGGGGGCAGCGAGGTACCCCGAACTACCTGGGATGATGAGTTCTTCTTATGGTGGAGAGAACAGATCATCGCAGTAGATGACTATCCCTATGCCGGGATGGATTTCCGAGGAGATCCAGATCTAGTACTTCCACCCGGTGCAGCATGGGGAGCAGTCGGTAAGTTTTTTCAAAAATTTTTAACTTATATGATTTTTTTTGGATTTTTCAAATATGTATGAAAAATGAAAAAACAAACATGTTTTTGGATTGGATTCATAATGACTGACAAATGAAAAATGATCATGTTTCAGATGTTGGACCAGTGCGTCCTGAGGGCCTAGCACGTCATAAACGCCGCAGAGGTGAAGCAGAGACAGCGGATTCTGATAGGACACTCCAGGCCGTTCAGAGAAATTTGGAGGGACTAACCCGCCAAATCCCTCTGGCTGCTGTGGAGGACTTGCCAGAAGCCGTCCAGAGACGGGTTGTAGGAGTACCCCGGGACTGGGTTAGACTGTTCCGCCGTGTGGCCACTGCAGTGATGTTCTATAGGAACGTTGGGCAGGGTCCTCAGGATTAGATAGATTTTCATATTGGATGACTGTATATTTTTTGAGACTGAACATGATGGGGCATAAGCCCAAGTTTTGTACGGCATTGATGGATCCAAAATTTTGTGAAGTTTTTTGACATACCGATGATATATATACAGCGATATTTTGATGTGATGTGATAAATGTATCAAAAGTATGATGTTTTTGATGATTTAGATTTTATTGTATTGAATGATTAATATGCCAATCTAAAGCTTGATTAGCTAATGAGTCAGCAAACCAATTGTCAGCTCGAGGAATATGAATGAATGTTAAAAATTGAAATGACCTTTGTAACAAACGTACCCTCAAGAACAATCGTAATAAAACAGGATCTCGTACCCGATAAGTGTTGTTCAACTGCGACACCACCAGCTGGGAGTCCAAGAAAACTACCAACGAATCAACACCCGAAGATATTGCCTCTGAGAGTAGATGAATGACTGCAGTGTATTCCGCTACGTTATTGGAAGCAGGACCAATGCAGACCCCTCTTGATACCAACAGCTGACCGGAAGGATAGTGAAGAACCCAAGCCGCGGAAGCTAAGTTCCGGGTGTGTCTACTAGCACCATCGGCGAAACCATAATGACTCATGACATCAACACAACCTGCCAAAGCAGATCAAAAACATCACCATCCCATCAAAAAATCGAAAATCAAACAGATATGTACAAGACAAAAACTACTATATACAAAGCAAAATTCCAGGCCAAAGCCTAGGCATAATACTTCTTCAGATAGAGCCCATTTCGGGGCTCCGACAACTCGTTTCCTTCGAAGTCAACTAAGGTGTACGCTCCTTTCTTAAGGACCTTTTTGACGATATAGGGGCCATACCACATCGACTTAAACTTTCCTGCCCCCAAGGCATCTTTTTCTTGGGCATAGACCAAAACAAGGTCACCTTCGGAAAAGACCCTAGGCTTAATTGCCTTATCGTACTGGACTTTGACTCGGTGTTTATGTGCTTCGTTCAACGTGGCGGCATCTCGACGCTGCTCATCAAGATGCTCCAAATGAAGAAGCCGCTCTGCCAGACTAGAAGTGTCAGGAAGAAGCTCAACAGCCAGTTTAAGGGAAGGAATCCGTATTCAATAGGAAATACGCATTCCACCTCATGGACTAACTGAACGAGTAAAGCTGCCTGCGCGAATCGACGTCCGTACGCCTGCAGTGTGATACAGCACAATGCCGCCTGGGATCTATGTTTATCAATCGTCCGGCTGAAGAATTGTCTTCAAGGACTTGTTCACGGCTTCCACCTGGCCATTGGCCTGAGGATAATATGGAGATGAATGCTCCTGCCGGAAACCCATTTTAAGAGCCAACTCAGCCATCATACTGTTCTGAAAGTGACTGCCATGGTCAGTGACAATCTCTCTAGGTATACCGAAACGAGCAATGACTTGATTGAAGAAGAAAAGAGCTGTAGTCTCACCATCGTTCCCAAAAGTAGGCATAGCTTCGACCCACTTCGTAAAGTAGTCTACTGCTACGATAATGTACTTGTGACCTTTTGCCGAAGGCGGGTTACAAGTAGTATAATCCATACCCACTTTGTAAAGGGTCCGACAGTAACGACTGGAAAAAGCGGAGCTGGATGAGCGCGCATTTTTCGAGTATACACTTGACAAGGATGACACTTCTTGACCGATTCAATACAATCTTTGAAAATCGAGGGCCAGAAGTAGCCAGCACGCAAAATCTTTTGGGCTGTAGCAAGCCCCGATAAATGACCCCCACAAGCTCCACCGTGAGAATCATTGAGCACAGCCTCAGCTTCTTCGAAAGTTAAGCAGCGTCTTAGGATTGAATCAACCCCTCGACGGTACAAAGCATCACCAATAATCAGATAACTTTTAGCTAAGTGACGCAGCTTACTACGCTCATCTTTCGAAAAAGAAGAGGGAAACTTCGCAGTCTGGAGATATACAATGATGTCCCCATACCAAGGATCTTGTGGAGAGATCAGAAACAAGTGTTCGTCCGGAAAGGACTCATCATAGATCATCACCTCTCCACAAGGCAACTCGGAGATCAATTCCGCAAAAACTAACGACTTCTTGGATTTGGCAGACATGAACTCTAGATCAAATTCTTGTAAAATCACAATCCATCTATTATATTTGCCCCCAATCACTCGCCTGCTGAGGACAAACTGAAATGGATTGGCAGCTGCCAAGACACAAGTTTTGCGAAGAATAATATAATGCCGGAGTCGCTGCACAGCATGAACTGCTGCTAAGGCTAATTTTTCTATCGGGGTGTATCGTAGTTCAGGTCCTACCAGTCCTCGACTAACGTACTAAATAACATGCTCATCCGTAAAGCATCATCCTCCTGAACCAGAACCATACCAATGGTAGATTCTGCTGTAGCCAGATACAAAAGAAAATCTCTGCTATAATCGGGTGGACTCAGTAAAGGAGCGGAGGTCAATGCCTTTTTCAAGGCATCGAATGAGCGTTGAGCATAGTCGTCCCAAAGAAAAGGGACTCCTTTCTTCAACAGTCTCATATATCCCTTTGTAATCTCAGCATAGTTAACGATAAACCTCCGAAGAAAGTTAGACTTCCTTTGGAGACTTTGAAGTTGACGGATTAAAGACGGGGGAGGCAACCGAAGTATTGCCTCAACCTTGAAGGGATCTACCCTTATCCCTTCATTAGACACGATAAATCCCAACAGCCGACCGGATGTTACCGCGAAAACGCACTTGTTCGGATTCAAACGAATTTTATAAAAACGACATCTCTCAAATATTTGCCGGAGGTGTCCTGGATGATCCATCCTCTTTCGAGAATGAGCAACTAGATCATCTAAGTATGCCTCGATAATTTTCTTGATGTCGTGGAAGGCGTAAGACATGGCCCGCTGAAAAGTAGCTCCAGCATTTTTCAGACCAAAAGGCATTTTCTTATATGCAAACGTACCCCAGGGACAAATAAATGCGGTCCTATGTTGATCTTCTGGACGGATAGTAATTTGATTGTAACCAGAAAAACCGTCCATGAAGGAAAAAATTTCGTTACCGGCACACTCATCAATAATCTGATCAATGAAAGGTGTGGGGTAATTGTCTTTAGGACACGCCTTATTCAGGTCTCTGAAATCGATGCACACTCGAATTTTTCCTTGCTTCTTATCAACAGGAACGGGGTTTGAAACCCATTCAGTCAGAGGAACTGGGAAAATGAATCCCGCCTTAAGCAGCTTTTCAACTTCAGCTTTGATAGCTGCTGCCTTCCTAGGATTAACCTGACGAAGTTTTTGCCTGACCGGCTTAGCGTTTTCATACGTCTTGATCTCATGCTGGACGATAGATGGGTCTATGCCAGGCATTTCCTCATAAGACCAAGCAAAAACATCCCTATACTCTTTGAAGAGCTCGGTATAGATTTGAACTTCTTCACGGGAACATTCAGCTCCAATGAAAACGTTCTCAATAATGTTGGGATTCCCGGAGATGTTCACCGGGATAGTCGGAGAGATCACAGCCATGTTCCCTTCAGCATAAACCTGTGCTGGTGCTAAGGGGCTCAAGACTGGGTGAACAGGTCCAGGAGACTAAGGACTTGGAAAACTAGCTTCGACTTCGCTCAAGTTAGGTAGGAAGTAAGACCGATGATGCAAATCATCCCACGGTCTCTCTATACCTGTCATTGCTTCCAGGATGGCCTCTTCAGATGGAAGAGTGGTATCTAGACAATCCTGGGCAGAAGAAGAAGTAAGCGTCCAAGCCGGAGCCACATCACCATCCAACTCCTCCGGCGAAAGAGGAGCTGGATCAGACTCTGCAGTGTCAACAACAGACTGATATGCAATCTCAGCTGCAGAAATCGGGAATGCCATTCCACCCACTTGCCCTTCCTCCAAAGTGGTAGTTGGGGAAGGTAAGGTCCAAGGGTCCGAAAAATAATGAGTTCGAAAGAACTCTCTTCGAAGGGGAGCCTTGGAGGATGAAATAGCATTGATAGACACCTTAGGAGGAGGAAGATCAAAAGATCCCATCAGGGAAGAATACATTCCAACTCCAAGATTCTCGATAGGTGCCTTAGTATTGTCCAACTTAGGGACAGATGAGTCAGGAGGTGCATCCAGGTCTACAGGAGGACAGTCCAGTTGATCCACCGTAACTATCCTCCCTTCGTGGGGGAAACATACTATCCGAAATAGTGAAGATGCAATGGCATCCATATCATATATCCAGTTCCTCCCCAACAGAAGGTTGTAGTCCAAGGCCGCATCTACTACCTCAACCTCTATGTTAACGGTTTTGCCCCCAACACAGATGGGCAAAGCCGGGACAATACCATGGGGCCTATGAGAATGGCCATCGAATGCAGTAAGAATAGTGTTAGATGGAACAGCTTTGGGAGATCCTAGTGTCTTCCAGCATGCGAGAGACATCACGCAAGTAGAAGCACCCTCATCAACGACCGTGCGAAAGATATTAGTCTTCCGGTACGATGATTTAATATGGAAGGCCATATGATGAGGAAGTCTCTTCTTAAAATTCTTCATATCAAAGGTAATCAGAAGAGATTTTTTCGGATCTATAGCTCCAATGGCAGTGAGCAAAGCACTGCGCTGAGCCGGACAAGACTGGAGTACCTCTAAAGCTGACATAGCACAAGGACTCTGCGCCAGATCTTCTACAATCGAATAGTTCTGGGCAGCCCTCATGTTCGGATTGATCGTTGACCGCTTAGAGGATGCCTTCGGTATCCGAGGCATAGACTCGACAGTTGGCTTCGTGATATGAAGCGGCTCAGTAGCATCAGGAACTTCCTTAGCTTTTGAAGATTCCTCTCCGCCATAATCACGGGATCTCGTAGCGACATCCACGTGAGCACTCATCATAAAGATATTCGATGGAATTTCCCCTTCCTGAGGACCTCCAGAGGAAGCCCCAGGATTTTGATTCGCGCCAACAATTAATTGCTGCCCTTGGGGAAAAGGGTTTGTTAGCACAGCCTGGGAACTAGAAGAACCCTGCTGAGATAACAGGCGCTGAGCATCCCGAATTTTCGGGCAAAGATGCGTGAGATGGTCTCCAGCACAAAGCTTGCACGGAAACTTAACTTTCTTTTTCTCCTTTTGCCCTTCACCAACACGCTCGTTGGTCTTATTAGCATTGCCCTTCCCATTCTTGCCCTTCTTCTTGTTATTACGTCCCTTCTTCTTCCCACCGGACTGTTGATTTCCTTTGGGTTCAGAAGATTGGACAGCATTAATGGACAAAGACTGGGAAGGTGAAGAATCAGCAGGCACAGCCTGACCAGAAGAAGCAGATTGTAAAGACAACTGCTGCAATTGAGAAAGCAGGCTGGCTGCACCACTACTGACCGATCCGATAAGTCCGTCACCATGCGGACCAGGTTTAGGTTTCGATAGATCCAATTTGGAGCGAGGAGCATTAGGCAAATACTTATAAAGCATGCCAGACTGAGAATAGATCAGCTCTAACTGCTGGGCCCTAAAGATGGCCTGTTCCTCGGAATATACCCCTGACATGGATACATCTTTTGAAATATCTGACTGAAGTGACTTCAAAAACCACTCGAGAAGGAACTCACCTGGAATATGGGCTTTGATAAGCCTCTTCCATCTCCACCAATCCTGAATATGATCAGAAATGTGAGTTGCCTCATCCTGCTTAAAATTAGCCAGGAGTTCGGTCCCAGCCTCATATCTGACAGGCAACCGGAAATGGTTAAGAAAAGTGACAGCCAGTTCTCCAAATGTGGCGAAACTGCCCCCAGTAAGCTCTATATACCACTTCGCGGCGTTTCCAGTTAAGGTGCATTGAAATAATCTCAATCTAATCGAATCGTCGATCAGAGAGTTGGATGAACACCATAAGTGGAATGTGGTGACATGGTCTGCCGGATCTTCACCATTCTTACCTTCAGACTTAGGAATGTCTGAAGGAAGTTTGGTTGGAACCGGAGGCCAACCCGGACTATACCGAATCGGGTCATTAGTTAACTTCGCCAAGTCTGGCAAGTTTAACGTTGCCAGAAATGGTAATCGCGGCGGAGCCTGAGAATTCCATCCTAGATAGGATGGATTTCCCACATTCTGAAAAGAATAGCCTGGATTTGATGAGGCACCAGGCTGCCAGAAAGGACCCGTAGAAAACGGAGAAGAACCCCCTCCCCACGCCGAGTTACCAAGACCCAGACTAGTTCCCCCCGCTGAAGTATTGACTGAAGATGTAAGCCCCTGGTAGGGGTTCCATGCATTAGACAAAGGAGAAAAAGACTGATAAGCACTCGATGCAGGGAAAGAAGCATTCCCTGGATGACTCGCGATGAACTGATTCCCTGCCCCCGACGTTGCAAACATAGGATTCCACCCCATAAAAGCCGTCGAACTGGGCCCCTGAGCCCAAGGATTGAAACTTTGGGTCTGGGAAGTAAAAGGAAACGACCCTAAAGAAGGATTGGGACTAGGAATATGCCCAGTCCCAAAGGGGAAACCCTGAAAAGAAGCTGATCCACTAGCCATGTTGGACATGGGCGTAGATCCAACTGCACCGGCGGTAAAGGAAAAAGAGGGATTTCCAGCAATGGACATCCCTGAAACAAAGGGACCAGATTGAGAAGCATATGCTTGGGTGAACCCAGAGCCAAACATAGCAGTGCTAGAAGCACTCGAAGATAGAGCAAGAGTGCCCCCTGCCTCGACAGAAGCAGGGGTCTGAATGCCCGCAGAACTCACGGTAGAAGCCGCGTTCCCAGTCGTGGCCATCGAAAGATAAGAAAGATAAGGAAGATCCGGCGGTCTCTCAGACTCCGGTCCGATGTACTCTATAACAAAAGGATGTTCAAGAGGAAGAGGAGATGGACCTGTAGCTGCAGGCTCAGGTATATCTTCTATCTGAAAATCCTCCTCCTGAGGAAACAATACCCTCGAGGTGAGCGGAACGTTCCTCTCGGCACCGACACCGGACTCAGCAACGAAACCTTCAGACCTTAGTGGAGGATCTCTCTCCACAGCGTCAGACTCTACAGGGTGAAAACCACCTGCTAGATTGCTCCTACGCCTTCTCGAAGAAGGCTCTGCACTCTCGGGAGATAACCCCCGGACTCTCTTCGAACGTCGAGGCGCTTGATCAGCCACTTTTACAAATTTATTATATTAGACTCAAGAAAAGTGAAAAGCTAGGCAAGCTAGGAGCAAAGAGCACTCACTAAAATCAAAACCCTGAGAAACAGCAAGCAAACAGCCTTCAAGTATTTCCGCTCCGGGTGATGAGGACCGGAAACCAAAATACAGGAAAGCGAAGACAGATCTTCCGAAAGCACCGGGATGATTAGGGCTCGGAACAACTAGCGAAGGTATCAGAAGCAGTTACGCCGACCTCCTAACAACAGCCTTTGCCGGCTCAAGCACCCAAGCTTCGCAAGGCCACCCCCCAGAAGTACTGCTGGAAGTGATGCGACGTCTGCCTCAGGTACCACGGGTATTCCCCCCCGCAGTCACCTGTGTGGAACCTAGGAACAGCAACTATGGACACCAATCCGTATCAGAAGCTGGGCGGAACGGCCTTGAGGTTAGATTCAGCTAATCGGAGGGGGGGTATCCCTCTTCTTAACCTTCACTTCCCCTCGCGCTTGACTCTCGGATGAGAGCTTTCCCAGTCCACTTCACGGAGTTGGATTTCGCTCAATTAGTAAACTTCTATGTTTGTTTGAGCGGCCTTGGAGAGTTAACTCTCCTCTCTCCTATTCCAAGGCCCTACAACCTAGCTAGTTGGTGATTGACACTAAATAAAACTTGCTAGTTGATTTTAGATTTAATCGCTCATTTTAAGGGCTGTTGTATTAAGTCACAAGGATATGGAGTTGAAACCAATGATGTTCTGACGCAAAAGAAATTAATAAAAACCTGACTACATGCACATGCAGTTCTTAGTCTTTCGATGAAGAGCAATTTCTATGTAAGTTCTACGAGGCTAAAATGTATTTTTCTTTTCGAATTACAAACTCACACGCACAAAAATTAAGAAGCTAACTAAATGATTCAATGCACCTAATGCAAATGACCACTAACATGTAAATTCTAAGATGCAGAAAGTCCCTTGAAACAAGGTGAAATTTCCGAAAGGCTCCTTCAGTTTCAACTAATCTTTTGATATCCAGAAAGCTAATTCTTGCAAACAAGAACTCTTAATATAAGACACCAAAATACTCAAGAAGAAGAAGAAGAAATCAAAAGATAACTTCCCTTCACAATCAAGCAGGAAACTAGAAGCAAGAAAATTCACTAAAGTCCCAAAAGATGAAGCCAAACGAAAATGAAAAAGGCAACAACAAAAACAAAAACAAGCAACAATGTTTTTTGAGTTTTTGATATGCAAAAAACAAAAAGCAAAACAAATGTTTTTGGACTTTTCAGTTTTATAAAACAAGAGCTTCAAGAAAACCAAGAACAACTATCTCAATCCAAGCCAAAATGAGACCGAATTTGAAGCATAAACTCCAACTATGCCCCTAAACTTTATAAAACTAATGATAGCAAGATTAATAAGGGCAACGGAAGACTAAAAACTCAATCAAACAGCCAAGAGAAATAGTGCAAATTCGTTGCAATACAAAACTCCAAAGAAACAAGAAAAGATCTTCGAAAAATGCAACAAAACCCTAGCTTATGGAACTCAAGAAAACCAATCGAAAACAAAGCAAAGAACGCAATGCAAAGCACAACACAAAGACAGGAGCGAGCCAATGAGCAAAAGCTCTCTGTTCTGGTAAAGCAGAACAGCCAAGACCGCTCAAAAAGCGATCTTGGAACTCAATCCAGGAGTGCTAGCACCAACAAGAACCCTTCGCCAAAAAGATCAGTTTTCGGGCAAACGAAAGAGAACCAAGACTTAAAACCACTTCTGTCACACTCCAGTAAGTACAAAGACACTGAAAACACAGGCCTCTACAGCCAGAAAAGACCAAAAACACCAGAAACTTGAAATTTCAAATTCAGCCTAGGTATACGCGACCTTGCAGTTATGCAAGAGGCGTGTATACGCGTCTGTGTTGAGGGAAATCCGCGTGTACGCGGTTCCTTCTACACAAACTCGCGGGTATACGCGACTGTGTGCAAGAAAAACTGCGTATACAAAGAAAGATAATGAAAAATAAAAAGTACAAGCCTGGGAAAGGTATAAAAGCTTCAAAATGACTGCAAGAAAACAAACTGGACTGTAAAAGACAGAAGAAACTGTTGGCAACCTACCAAACAGCTGAAACAACCCAACAGGAGAATCACAAAAATGTGATCCCCAGCGGAGTCGCCAGTTCTGTTTCTGGGATTTAACACCCTAGAGGTTGGTTGGGATTCAACCTCCACAGAGCAGGGGCGTACTATTTAACAGAGACTCACACGATCATGCACAGTCATAAAAACGAAATAGAGCAGAATGAGAGGTTTACCCGTTGGTCCTACGTTTGAAGTAGATCCACGTGGAGTTCAAACTCCCTGCAACCGTCCTTCCTCTTTCACCTGAAATACAAGAAGAAACCAGTACAAAGGACAAGTTGTACAATATATTTCTACTCTATATGTTAGTGAGATTCATATAAAACATTAAATAAATCATCATGAATGCTTGTATAACAAATATTCTTCATACATTAAAGCATACACTAACACGTTTACTTCGGGAACAGCATGATACTTCCGTATTATAAAAATAGTACGTACAAAAGTAAGTGGAGAGATCACCTGATCCTTCCAAGGCCTTCGCAGACCGTCGTCCGGATCCGTCCAGCCCTTGCCTCGCTAAGACTCCTTCAAAATGAGTGCATACGAGATAACATATAAAGGGATGTGTATCTCAAGGAAACAAGGGTTTCCTGAAATGAACTGGGAAAGTGCAGGAGGCACGGGGAATCAGACTTGGATAGGGAACCAACAGAGTATAATAATAATAATTCTCTCTCCCCTTAGGCCATACATATGAGGTCTTTTTATAGTCCCTCCAAGTAGTTTCAGCAGTTGGAAACAGTTGGCCACGGGCTGGGGTGGTTGAACTACCTGAGTAACCATCAACCCAGCGCGAAATTAGGGGTTTTTATATATTTTAACCACCATTGAGTTGTTGATCATTGTCACCTTTCAAACACCTTTGTCTTTTAGTACATCAAGTTCTTGATGTAATTTAAGAGCTTTTTCTCGATTGGAATATGTGAACAATAATAGCAATTGTTCTTAGATTCATGTCCATATCTCAACAGTTAAAAAAATATCTGACATTTATGATTTTACCTGCTATCTTATAAAGATATCCATATGTCCTGTAGCACATTGCTCAATAATTCAATATTTTTTATATATAGATTTGTTTGTTGGAGTTGAATTCAAAAGGGAAAATGTGGAGACAAGTAGTATAGAAGACTATCTATTTCCTGCTTTGATATGTTGTTGCATTCATCAATTATGTGCTAAGTCTCTTTTTGGAGCTAATTTTAGGATTTATTTGTAGAGTATATGGTGTTGTTTATCAGAAATTTTGTAGAATGGAGTAGATTTCATGCAAAGAGGGGCAGGAAAAGATTAGGAGTTGAATTGAAAAGGAAAATGTGAATACAGAGTAGCATAGAAGAGTATTTATTTCCCATCTTTCTAGGTTGGTGCATCAAAAAATTATGTGCCACAATTTGTGGGAGATTTCAACTCTTCTATATTTGTTATAGAAGGTAAAAAGTCTATTATAATAGGGAACCAACTTGGAGTAGTGTGCTTCAACCTTCAAATGTTAGGATCTAGCAAGTGAATCGTTGCTAGATCCAAGTGGCACATATGTACTTGGGCTGGAGTGGAAGGAAATAAACGTGAGGTTGTGTTTCAAATTTCAAACATGAGATGTTCCATTACAAGTTATGAAAATTTTAAAAATATGAAATGAATTATGGGGGAAATTGAATTTCTATATTTTTGTAATTTTTCTCTGTATCACATTTGTTTGTATCTTGTATGATTAGGATATTTATTTCTAATGTTTGTATCTTGTATGTTCAGGATATTTATTTCTAATGTTTGGATTGTTTGACCTCATGCCTTTACCTATGAATGCTTGTGGCTCACGGTAACTACCATAAGGTATGTGAAAAGTGTATGGAAGATGTGGCCATGTTTGTTAATGGGAATAAACCTGCTTGGACTATGGTAATGTTTATTAATAGGAATACAACTCTTTCCCATCTGTCTGGTGTGAATTTTTGGCCTATGGTTGTTTATCCTTTGGTATCCCAATTTTATGCTAATTGTTCTAATTTATTCTCAGTGCTAAATTTATGTAATATTATTGATCTTGACGGTACGCCAGCCCACAACCAGGTCAACAATTACCAATTTTTATAGAAAATGAAAACAAATGCGCCAACACAAAAGAAATAAGGGACGTGGCACTCAATGTTGGTTTGTTTGACACGTCGATTTGTAGTAATGTCACAACCGAAGGCCTTAGACTTTCCACCCTCGCAAGATCTGTAACAACTGGTTTTGAGATTTGTAATTAATTCAAGGTAATTACTATCTGTCCGGTCGATCGTTCCAAGCTATCTCCGATGTCTTCTGCCCTGTGCGCTTTCCTTGGTAACAGTTATGCCCTCGGGTCTTTGGTTCTTCACTCGGCGGTCACTATGCGATGGTTTTTTCCTTGGGAAACCTGGAGGGTTTCACTGTGGTTTTCTGTTTCAATGGTTCTGGGTTCTTTTCTACTTTCGATGGTTGTAACAACGACTGGTGCTGGTCGTTTTTTCAATGGGTTTTGTCCCTTCTTTCTTGCGGAAAATTAACTATTAACCCTATCTTCCTCAGGTGCTCTGTAAGTTGGAACGCAAATTCTGTCGTTATTTCTCTTTAACTGAAGATTTTCCAACCTATTGTAACTCGTTTGTCCACATCTTTCAGGCTAAAATCACCGAGATCTCCTTCCAGCTCGCTCAGCTTTGGTTCGGCACTGGAAAGAAGGTAAACATTCTCTCTATGCTTTAGTTTTTTTCGGTTATTCTTCCTCTGTCTAAATTCCAGGTTCCTTGCGAACAGTTTTCGGCAGACTCAATCATTATTCTAAATCATTGTTCCAAATCAACAAGTGTCTGGCATACTCTACTCTCACTACAGGTAATATTTACGCTATTTTTCATCTTTCTATTCTTATTAGCTATGAACACGTGCTACAGGTTTTCAGGACTGACTCTTAGTCCTTGTCTTGCAGATAAAACAACTTCCTGGGCTGCTCAACTTCCGGCTCGGTCGCGTTTTCTCTGCAATCCTTCAACAGGTAGGATCGCCTCCTGTTCGGCCCTTTCTTTACGAGTCTAGAATAGGGTTAGTGTTGGAACAGAGGTTCACTCTATTTTTCTTGTCTTCAATCGTATCTGTCAGGCTTAAATACTTCTACTTGCAGAATTTTCTGGGTATTGAAACCCCGTTTGTAACTTAACGATGTGTTCTGCACCTAGTTCATTTACAGTAGGGTTTGGGTTTTAAAAACCTACCAGAGTTTCTTGTTGCAACGATAATATGTAATAATTTTTTTTGAACAATCTATAGGACTGAAACCCTTGTTTAAGTCGGCTGTCTAATTAATTCCGAATTATAAGAAAAGACTTTGTTCTTGCCATTCCTTTGTCGGTTTAAAAGAGATACAATGGATAGTTTTTACCTGTAATTTGATTTCATTACCGGTATTTGCTTCTGCTTATTATTTCACCAATACAATGCTTGAATGTCATGCTAATTCGTGATCCTATCCACCTGTAGATTTTCTTTGACCTCGTTAAGAAAAGAAACTCTGTGACTGTTCTTCGCCTACACTCCTGTAACGATTCTTTTTAAAAAAAAAAAACAAATACGGCCTTCTGAATGGACTAATAGCAAATTCAATTTCTATAATGGAGAGTAAATTGACACGGTTTAAATGACACAGATGGTTTTATAAGGCACAATGCTTCAGTTTTATTCTTAGTCCTCTTTTTGAAAAAAATATCGAACCCCCACAAAATGCACCCTTCTCCCTTTTTGTATTCCAGTAGGAGACAAGGTGGTTTCTCCTTTGCAACTGTTCTGCTGTCAGTTACTTATAACTATTATTTGCCACATTTTTGTCAACTAATGAAAATAAAACAGTTAACTAACCCTCCTACAGATTCTTGATAAGAATCAAATAAAAACAAGTCAGCTATCCTACTTAATTAAACAAACTCCCTAATTGTAAACAGTTGTCTAACAAAAATTAAGCATTTACAGGTCCAAAGACCTGTCAAAATGTCACACATTACCAAAAGACAAAAACCTGTTGCTATTTGTCTACCCAGGGTCGGATGCTCCTGCATCAGGCTTCCGGGGTAACAAAAATTCATGGCTCTGTTCCATGAGATCGTCCACTGAATAGCCAACTTTCTGGATTTGTGCTGCATCAAGCCAGGAACTGTCCTCAATAGGACGGTTCTTTCACTTGACCAAATACTATAAATATTATTTTCTGCACGTTCGCTTGGCTACTTGTGTGTCAAGGATACCCTCGATCTCAAGGGGCTGCGCTGCAGGCATCTGCCTCAACCAAGAATCCTTGCTAACTTGGGTGTCCTTTTCTGGCCTTGCTGCCCCATCGTCTTCAGGATTGGCAGTGTAAGGAAACAGATCTGCCACATTAAAGATGGGTGAAATGCCTATCCCTAGTGGCAACTGTATCTCATAAGCATTGGCAGAGAACTTGCGAAGAATTTTGCAGGGGCCAATCTTTTTAAATTTCAGTTTGTTATATTCCCCCTTTGGAAAACGTTCCTTGCGCAAGTGAACAAGTACTTCGTCCCCAACATTAAATTGAACTTCCCGCCTTTTTAAATCTGCCTATTGTTTGTATCTTTGAATGTTGTCCTACAATTTTGATTTCACCTGCTCGTGCAAATCACTCATTGCTTGAGCGAAATCTTCTCCATCTGCGCTTCTTTTTTCAAGTTTCCCCAAATCTCATAGCTCATGCAATCCGCGAAGGTGCACGCCATATAAAATATGAAAAGGACTGTAGCCCGTACTGCGATTTGGTGAATCGTTGTATGCAAATTCCACTTGAGCAAGTACGCAATCCCACATTCGTGAATTCTCTCCTATCAAACTTCGTAGCAGGTTTCCCAAGCTCCTGTTCACCACCTCTGTTTGCCCATCGGTCTGTGGGTGATAAGCGGAGCTAAAGTTTAACTAAGTGTCCAAATTCTTCCAAAGGGTTTGCCAGAAGTGTCCTATAAACCGCACATCCCTGTCAGAAATAATGGACCTTGGCAAGCCATGCAGTCTAACAATCTCTGTAAAAAACAAGTGTGCTATGTGAGTAGCATCACTGGTTTTTCGACAAGGTATAAAATGCGCCATATTTGAAAATCTATCCATGACCACCATTACTGAATCAAACCCCCATTGTGTTCTGGGCATGCCTAAGACAAAGTCCAAACTGACTGAGTCCCATGGTCTAATTGGAATGGGTAGTGGCATATAAATTCCTGCATTTTGACTGCCACCTTGCGCTAACTGACACATTTTACACCTGCTTACATACCTCTACACATCCCGTCGCAACTTTGGCCAGTAATAGAAATGCTCTATCTGGAATAATGTTTTGTCTATGCCGAAATGTCCGGCTAGACCTCCACTTTGCTTTTCCCGAATAATGTTCTCCCGCATTGAACATTCGGGAATGCACAACTGTCCTCCCCTAAATAACAATCCTTCTTGCAGATTATAGTCCAGCCATGGACTATTGTTTCGTAGCAAAGGGTTCTGACACGCCTCATGGGCCTCCTTAAAATCTGTATCTGTCTGATATAAATCCTTCAAATGCTCAAAACCCAGCACCTGCACCATACTCTCCTGCAAGAGAAAAGCTCTCCTACTCAATGCATCTGCCACCTTTTTGGATTGCCCGCTAATATGCTTCAATACAAATGTAAAGCTCTGTAGATATTCCACCCACTCTGCATGCTTATGATTCAAATTATGCTGCTGCATGACATACTGTAAGGCAGAATTTTCAGAAAATAAAACAAACTCATTACCTAACAAATAGTGCCTCCAGTGTTTCAAAGCTTGAATGATTGCATAACATTCCTTGTCATAAGATGAATACTTCTGCCTACTTTCATTCAGTTTCTCATTGAAATAAGCGATCGGTCTGCCCTCTTGGCTAAGTACTGCCCCAATGGCTGTACCGCTGGCATCACAACGAACTTGAAAAATTTTGTTGAAATCGGGCAATCTCAAGATCGGCCTCTCAGTGATCTTCTTCTTTAAAGTTTGAAAACTGTTCTCTGCTGCTTCAGTCCAGCAAAAAGGCTGATTTACCTTCTTGATTGTGTCCAACATGGGTGCAAAAATCCCACTAAAATCCCTGATAAATTTCCTGTAGAAGCTTGCTAATCCATGAAAGCTTCGAACCTCGAACAAATTCTTTGGGGATGGCCAGTTTACTATAGTTGAAATTTTCTCTGGATCCATCTTTAACTCATTCTATGCAATCACAAAAACTAGATAAACTAATTCCCGTTGAAAAAAGTACACTTTTTCAAATTTATCAACAGCTTGTTCTGCTGCAATCTTCTCAATACACTTAGAACATGTCGGAATTGTTCCTCCTTCGTTCTACTAAAAATCAAAATGTCATCCAAATAAACAATCACAAATTTCCCAATGAACTCTTTCAACACTTCGTTCATTAGGCGCATGAACATACTAGGGGTGTTACTTAAACCAAATGGCATCACCAGCCATTCGTACAGCCCTTCATTTGTCTTGAAGGCTGTCTTCCATTCATCTACTTCCCGAATTCAGATCTAGTGGTATCCACTCTTCAAGTCAATCTTTGAAAAATATGCTGCCCCACTCAAACAGTCCATCATATCATCCATTCATGGCAGTGGAAACCTGTACCTGATCGTAATATTGTTAATAGCTCTTTAGTCTGTGCACATTCGCCATTCGCCATCTTTTTTTGGAGCTAAAACTGTCGGAACTGCACAGGGACTCATACTCTCCCTGATCAGCCCCTTATCAATAAATTCATGCACCTGCTTCCGAATTTCTTCATTATCCTTCGGGCTCATACGATAAGCTGCCTTATTTGGTAAGCTAGCTCCTGGTATAAAATCAATACAGTGGCTGATGCTTCTCTTAGGTGGCAATTCGTCAGGTAAGTCATCTACTATGATATCGCCAAAATCCTGCAACATGTCTTGGATCTCTTCCGGCAGATCTGTGATCTTTGTGTGCAATACCACTGTCTTTGGTCTCCTCACAATAGAAAAGTTAACATCATTATCCTCAATTTTCTTCAAGAACTCTTTTCTGCCCACAAGTAATGCCTTTACTCCACTAGCTTCTGCTGTGTTTTCCTCCTTGATGGGCACAAGCGTGTGCTTGACCCCATCTTTGACAAACTTGTAACAGTTCGTCTTCCCATAATGAGTTATTTTTCTGTCATACTGCCAGGGTCTCCCTAACAGTATATGATAGACATCCATTGGCATAATTTTGTCCTTGTATCTGCCTTGCTGTAATTTTGTCCTTGTATCTGCCTATCTGGAATTCTACTTCACACTGTTCGTCCACCAACAGTTGATGCCCCTTTTGCAGCCACGACACTTTGTAAGGAGTGGGATGCTTCAGCCTTTTCAGTCCGAATTTCTCCACCATTTCCGTGGCCACCAAATTATCGGTGCTTCCGCTGTCAATTATTAGTTTGCAGCACTTACCCTGTGATTTGCAAACTGTCTGGAACAAGGCCTTTCTTTGATTTGGTTCCACAATTTCTTTTGCTGGTTTTATCAGTACCTTGTTCAGTACCAAGGCTTCCCCTATCTCTGGTGAATTTTCCACTTCCTGGGGAGGTGCTTCCACCTCCTCTGTTTGGGAAACATACGTTCCTCTCCCACCTGCTGGTTCTCCTTCAGGACATTCATACAACTTGTGCCCCCACTTGTGGCACCTATAGCACTGGACAGCTCCTCTGCCCCAACCATTACCTCTTCCTCACTGGTTTGGTCATCCCCCTTTAGTGTTGTTGTCCTTTCTTGGTGTTCCTGCAGATTTGGAACTGCTTCCTTCTTCATTGGAACCTGTACCTCTGCCTCTGCCAAAATCCTTCCCCTTTCCTCTGCCAGATCCACCTCCTCTTCTGGCATTCTTCTTCCTAATTATTTTCTCTTCCGCCTTCAAGGCAAACTGATATGCCTCATCCAAATTTCTGGGTGAGAGAATATCGATTTCATCCAGTATTTCCCCTCTCAATCCATTTACAAACCTTGCTATTTTTTCTGGGGTATCTTCTATATATCCTGCCCTCAAATTCAACTTATAAAATTCTTCTGTATACTCTTTGACCGTCACTCCCCTTTGCCTCAAATTCTGTACTTGCCGGTATATCATAATCTGATAATCTTTAGGCAGAAAATTTTCTTTCAGCTTGGCCTCCATCCCAACCCACTTCTTTATTGGCTGTTTATTTAGCCTTTTCCTTTCTGCCTGAACACTATCCCACCACAAGGACGCATGTCCTTTCAACTTGGTGGTAGCGAACTTCACCTTCTTGTCTTCACTGATCTCTTCAAAATCAAAATATTTGTTCACTTCACCAAGCCAATCCAGCAACACATCCGTCGACAAACTCCCGTCATAAGTAGAAAGTTCATGTTTTGGCTTATGACTGGATAACAAAACTGACCTCAATAATCTGAGTTCAGGTGCCTCCCCTTCAAAACCATCTACCGGTTCTGCAACTCTCTTCATCACTGTCATCCCCTCCTGTAGGGTCTCTTCTCCGTCCAGCCTCTACTACTGCTAATCTCTCATTCAAGATTCAGATCTCCTCTCTCAGTCCCTCTTCTGCTACTCTGCAAATTGCTCTCCCTCTTCCCCGTCCTCATCTACCAACCTCCATTTTCTCTATTTAGAAAAGCTTTCTCTGATACCAATTTGATGGTATGCCAGCCCACAACAGGTTAGCAATTAACAATTTGTATAGAAAATGAAAACAAACGCGCCAAAACAAAACAAATAAGGGACATGGAACTCAACGTTGGCTTTTTTGACACGTCGATTTGTATTAATATCACAACCGAAGGCCTCGGACTTTCCACCCTCGCAAGATCTGTAACAACTGGTTTTGAGATTTGCAATTAATTCAATGTAATTACTACTCGTCCGGTCGATCGTTCCCAGCTATCTTCGATGTCTTCTGCCCTGTGCGCTTTCCTTGGTAACAGTTCTGCCCTCGTGTCTTTGGTTCTTCGCTCAACGGTCACTATGCGATGGGTTTCTCCTTGGGAAACCTGGAGGGTTTCACTGTGGTTTTCTGTTTCAATGGTTCTGGGTTCTTTTCTACTTTCGATGGCTGTAACAAAGACTGGTGCTGGTCGGTTTTTCAATGGGTTCTGTCCCTTCTTTCTTGTGGAAACTTAACTATTAACCCTGTCTTCCTCAGGTGCTCTGTAAGTTGGAACGCAAATTCCGTCATTATTTCTCTTTAACTGAAGATTTTCCAACCTATTGTAACTTGTTTGTCCACATATTTCAGGCTAAACTCACCGGGATCTCCTTCCAGCTCGCTCAGCTCTGGTTCGGCACTGGAAAGAAGGTAAACAGTGTCTCTATGCTTTAGTGTTTTTCGGTTATTCTTCCTCTATCTAAATTCTGGGTTCCTTGCGAACAATTTTCGGCAGACTCAATCATTATTCCAAATCATTGTTCCAAATCAACAAGTGTCTGGCATACTCTGCTCTCACTACAGGTAATATTTACGCTCTTTTTCGTCTTTCTGTTCTTTATAGCTATGAACACCAACTACAGGTTTTCAGGACTGACTCTGAGTCCTTGTCTTGCAGATAAAACAACTTCCTGGGCTGTTCAACTTCCGGCTCGGTCGCGTTTGCTCTGCAATCCTTCAACGGGTAGGATCGCTTCCTATTCGGCCCTTTCTTTATGAGTCTAGAATAGGGTTAACATTGGAACAGAGGTTCACTCTACTATTCTTGTGTTCAATCATATCTGTCAGGCTTAAATACTTCTACTTGCAGAATTTTCTGGGTATTGAAACCCCGTTTGTAACTTAACGGTGCATTCTGCACCTAGTTCATTTACAGTAGGGTTTGGGTTTTAAAACCCTACCAGAGTTTCTTGTTGCAACGATAATATGTCATATTTTTTTTTGAACAATCTACAGGACTGAAACCCTTGTTTAATTCGTCTGTCTAATTAATTCCGAATTATAAGAAAAGACTTTGTTCTTGCCATTCCTTTGTCGGTTGAAAAAAAAAACAATGGATAGTTGTTACCTGTAATTTGATTTCGTTACTGGTATTTTCTTCTGCTTATTATTTCACCAATACAATGCTTGACTGTCATGCTACTTTGTGCTCCTATCCGCCTATAGATTTTCTTTGACCTCGTTAAGAAAAGAAACTCTGTGACTGTTCTTCGCCTGCACATCTGTAATGATTCTTGTTTAAAAAAAAAAACAAATACTGCCTTCTGAATGGACTAATAGCAAATTCAATTTCTATAACAGAGAGTAAATTGACATGGTTTAAATGACACAGATGGTTTTATAAGGCACAATGCTTCAGTTTTATTCTTAGTCCTCTTTTTGAAAAAAATATCGAACCCCCACAAAATGCACCCTTCTCCCTTTTTCTATTCCAGTAGGAGACAAGGTGGTTTCTCCTTTGCAACTTTTCTGCTGTCAGTTATTGATAACTATTATTTGCCACATTTTTTTCAACTAATGAAAATAAAACAGTTAACTAACCCTCCTACAGATTCTTGATAAGAATCAAATAAAAACAAGTCATCTATCCTACTTAATTAAGCAAACTCCCTAATTGTAAACAGTTGTCTGAAACAAATTAAGCATTTACAGGTTCAAAGACCTGTCAAAATGTCACACGTTACCAAAAGACAAAAACCTGCTGTTGTTTGTCTACCCAGGGTCGGATGCTCCTGCATCAGATCTTCCCTAAATTTCTGCATTCTATATATATGTCTCAAACTCATTTCTCACTCTCTTCACCTATACTTTCCCATCTCCTTTTCCATCTTTCTAGAATCACAACCCACTTTATGAACAGGGAAAACTTTGTAATCTCTACCTGTCCACCCATTTCCTTTTTGCAATCATTGTGACCTTTTTAAAACCCAACTGCCACAAATATGCAAACACACAGGAAAATAAAAAAGGATGAAAAGTTAAAAATTGGTACAATCATAAATTCATTTGTGTTGTTGAGAGAAGATTTGTTCAAATACGACTTGTGACCGGTTCACTATTTGTGTGTCTATCGCTGATTTAGCTCTTTGTAAGTTGATGATTGAGTGGGCTTGCAAGGTACAAGAAACCTCATCCTCACTTTCAGGCTTGAGAGTAGTAATATTTGTATTCGAAGGAAAAAATATAGCACAATTGTCCTTCTCTAATCAACACTCCCACATTATAAAAAATAAAAATATAGTTGACCATAATCTTTCCCATTAATTTATGGAACTAATTAACATGCCAATAATATATATATATATATATATATATATATATATATATGTATATATATATATATATATATATATATATATATATATATATATATATATATATATAACAAATAATTTTGTGTAATGGGTGCGTAAATGTATAGTTACATGCCGTTTGATTTGTGGTATTAACTAATTCTGAGTTTATATGAGGTTGTGGATCATATTTTTCTAAAAACAACAATAAAACAACTCGGCATCACCCTAGAGCTATTTGGCATGCTCCATCCAAAAAGCCCCAGGCTTTTCCATAGTTGATAACAGGCTCCTTAACATATCTAGCAGGATTTTCCATTTTAGTGACATAACTTACTTTCACATGCACATCTGATTTTTGTGAACAACCTGTGCAGCACTGAATTCTATGCGTTGAAAATTCATTTTATTCCTTGATAAGAAGATATTTTAAACCACAAAACATTACAAAGGTGTAAAAGTTTTTTCAGACTTATCATATATCCAACAATGAAATCAATCCAATTGTTGTTCCCACTTATTCTATTTTTACAACTTAATCAGAAGCACTTGTAGAAATTTTCTATATGCTACGAGTATGTGTTAACAAAATTAGTTTTCAAATGAAATCTTGGAATGATACTCTTTTTAATAAATTTTTATTGTAGATTTTAAATATTTTAATGAATTTTTGAAGGAATATGTTTAAATATTTTGAACTTTGAGTAAATATTAAGTTGCATGATATAATATTGTTCGGGAAATGTTGTAGATTGTAAATTGTTCATTATATTGATAGGATCTATTACCATTAGAGGAATTTTGAGGTCTAAAATGGGCCTCCTAAGGAAATAATAAAATAATAGCTAAACCAATAAAATAATATTTATGAATATGCAATTTACTTTTTGCACCACAATCCATGTAACCATAGTTAAATTCAATTCAAAAGTTGTACCAAAATAAAATTAATAAAAAAATTGTATTGATGTGACTATAAATAAAAATGAGATTTTCAAGAAAAATTCATTATCATTAACAATTAATGCATTTGTACTTTGTACTTAAATAACTTAAAATAAAATATAAATATAAATTTATAAAATCTTAATTATATTATATGCTATTAATTAAAATTTATATTATTTAAATTGTATAATAACATGTAATTAATATGTTATATAATATAATATAATATAATAAATGTATATGGAAATACATTGTTTCTTTCAAGAAATATGAAATGACAATAATATATTTTTATTCAAAAAGTGTGAAATGACATTTATTATGAGTACTTTACTTTGACTTTAAAAGTGCTTAGAGCAATGTCATGGTTAACCATGAGTTTTTATCCACCATTGAGAATGTGACAAGTACCTTTAATTCAAGCAATGCCACCTCAACCATTAGGGATGATGTCATCCCCTAAAATGTGATTGGCTCTCATAAAGTGAATTTTGACTGTACATTTTCCTTAGGAGGCCCATGTTAGACCTCAAAATTCCCATAATGCACTTATTTACTCACTTTTAAACTATATGTATCTTAGTAGATACTTATTAAGTGTGGCATACCCAATGAGAGTTTGGGGCAGCTACAGGCAGGATTGGTGGCCTATATTAAAACATAATAGGTCAAAGCTACAATTAGTTGTATCTTCCATTTTACCTGGTGTTGATGAAGTAAACACAATAAAACCTTCATTTAGATCTGAACATGGAATCCGTTGTAGAATTTAAAATCAATTTTTTGAAAGCATTGAATGGGTACAATGGTTAATGTTTGAGGAGCCCAGACAGTTCTTGATGAACTCGAGAAGTAGAGGAATTCGAGGTGTCCGTTGGGTAGTTTGGGGAAACAATGACAATGCGTCTCAGTTCCAGACGTGTGAGTAAGATCCTACCTATGCTATTTTTTTTCATTGTTTCAAGGGCGGAAACCATGTCAATCATGATGGCTCCATGATTCATACAGGTGGTGGGTGTTGTGCTTGTGGAGATGAAACAACGTGGACATTAGAAGGGTTTTTCTCCATGCATAGAGGTCCAGTTCAGGTGCAACCCATACCACCAAAATATGCAAATATTGCAGAGCCTATATTAGGGGCCTTTATTGTTGAATAGAAAGAGTGGTTACTTTCTCCACAAAGAGTGGCAGAAGGCAAGCCGAAGAAGTGGGATGCACAAAAACCAGAGGAAAATTTTTCCTACATGACAAC
The DNA here is from genome assembly GCA_034641835.2 of Pinus albicaulis. NCBI lineage: Eukaryota > Viridiplantae > Streptophyta > Pinopsida > Pinales > Pinaceae > Pinus > Pinus albicaulis. The sequence goes on from CM076572.1 coordinate 355,688,051, forward strand.
ATAACTGTGGAAATTCTTCTTAGATTTTGTGAGTGCAACGAGAGTCTACTAAATTTTATTGTAACATTGATGTGTTCTCATCAGTATGGCTTGTTGGATGTTCTACTAAGGATTGAACAGATTTTGGAGAAGAAAGTAGTGGCCAATATTTGCAAGTTTCTTTTCAATTTATGGAGAATGTCAAATTTGAAGTATGAATTTTCAAATGCTTTTATTAGACTATATCTGATGCTTATTTCTAAGGCCATACTAGAGGGTAGTGATGGGTATAGGGATTATCCCATTTTAAGCGACTTTTTTGTGCAAATTTTCACTATTTCAATTTAACACAAAGGCTTGTAATGTAAGTAAATCTTCTGGACATGTTACTTGGTAGTATGAAACAAATTTTCATCTCTTTCACTAGAGAAGATGGCCATATCGTGGTAACATGATATTTTAATATTTAACGGTATTTTCACTTGCTCCTTGGTTTAGCCTTTCTTGTGACTTGAGTAGTCAAGTACATAACTTTTTCGAGTGTAGTTAAATGAAATGAAGGGGATATTGAGCTTGTTGCAGTAGTGGAGAATTGTTTTAAATATTTGGGTGCATGCATCTTGGCAAGAGGGCTTATTATTAGGTTACAGGTATGTTGATGATACATGCTTGGCATAAAATTCTCTGAGAACATTACCTTGTTGATGTTTTTAAATGTAATATTGTAAGATGGACACATGAGAAAATGATGAGGTTAAGAACGTGGGATGTACTTTTTAGTTTCCATGTTAGGATTAGGTATTATTCTTATCATTATTTTTAATTTTCCATTTAAAAATTTTGGCTCTCAATTTCAAACAGTAACGTAAAGACATCTATGGATAATATCAAGCCACTTACCTGATATTTCTATTGCAAAATACTCCACATGCTTTCGATGTCCACTTGGCACTTCTTTATAATTTCTTAATCACATTTAGTAACCTATTGTATTCCTTTTGTGGAGATATGTTATCCTGTAGACTATTTGTAAAAACTAGATGTGGAGGAGTAGGAGTTTCATTTGGTTCATATGATTCTATTTGTTTTTTTGCTTCTTTGAATTTGATCCAAATATCCTTGTCTTCTAACCCTTATTTTAAGTTGATCCAAATATTTTTGTCTTCTATATTTTAGAGAGACTCTTTTCTATGGTTCTACCTTCCTTGTCGCACCAAAAGTACAGCTTACATAGGCCCATTTACTTTGTATGATGTTGGTGCCTTGCTACTATTGTTTTACACAATCATCCACATTCTCTATTATGGATGGGGCACTGCTTTCAAATGATTCATATACATTGTTTTCATCTAGTTTGCTTAGAGTAGCTCCTCACAACATCATCCTTACATATTGATAGGCATTATGTCATGGGACAACCATTATATGTGCAATTCCCCACTGTAATGAAAAATATTCTTTTTATCTCAACCACATAGGGAATTTTCCAATAAAATTATTATGGGGATGGAAACTAATTTAAAACTTTGTTTTTCGTTTGCATATTTTGTGTTTATATTTCCATGAATGTGAATTCACTTTCCAGGCTATTTTTCTAAAAGGTCAGTTGAAAATATGAAAATACAACTTGTTTTCGCCCATGCAGTGTGTTGTATCTCAAGAAACAATTCCATAGCTATGGTAAGGAATCAATGCTTGAGACATTTTATAAATGTATGTCACAATTAAAATATCAAATGACCATTTTTTAACACCTCTAGAATCTAATGACTTAATACCCTCAATAATATGATATAATGGAAGCCTTCACAATGCCATAAACTATTGATACTCGAATGAGATGAAAAAAAGAACTGTAAGAGAAACTCAAAATGATATGTTGAATACATAGAATTTATCACTTTTAAGCTTCAGAGGAAATCATGGAGAGAGAGGAAACTCGAAATAATAGGTTGTAAACACATAATCTATTACTTTAAAGTTCCATTAGGAGTTTGCGAAAAGAAAAGAGATGAAGTGAAGGAGTGAAAATTAAGGTGATTTGAATCTTACTCATAGATGTAATTAAGAGACCAACTGCTACTTACTTCACTTCATTCAAAGAGAAATGAACACAGAGAGAAACTGGAAAGACATATCAACATCAAGAGGTGTAGGAAACTTGATATTCTTTCATTAATTTCTCAAAAAATTCAGTACCAAATTAATAGTAATCCAGAGGTCGAAAACTCCTGGATACCCAGGGAGTGGCACGTGGCTCATCCACATGGCTACCCATGGGCTCCAGCTATAGGCATTTAATCACCTTAACTGCACCCACAGGTGCTCATTTACTCCGCTCTCCTATCGATGCTCTCCCTTACTCTTGAAAATGACTTCGCAGGGTAGTCTATCTCCATCGCCATTGCCATCTAGCTGCACTTGTTCCCCTGGAGTCTCAGAGCCGGTCTCTCGAATGCCTATAGGGAGGAGATGCAGTCTCCTTTGTTGCATTGAATTTATCCCTGGATTTCATATATCGCACAATATTTACTGTAGTTTGAACTTTGTCTCTGTGCCTCGTCATCTCTCGGCTCCTTGGTCCTCTACTCTGTCGGTCTGACAGCCTGCTGCTCTTTCATCCCAGAGGTATCAACCTCAAAATTGTGCCTCCACCATGTCTTGACGCCATCGTATGAGATTCCTCCGAGCCATTTGCCGAGGCAGGGCATCTAGAAATCCAATTTCCACTCATTTTGATTCCTCCTCTCCATCGTTGGACAATTCACTTGGGTGATACCCTGCCACCCGCAGTAGGCGTGGCCGAGAGTTGGCTTCGAGAAGGTCTCACTCCCCACCATTGAACCCTCCCTCCACCAATTCTCCCCCACTGCTGCCTCACCTGGAGATGTTGGCCTCCCCATTGCCTGCACACTCTGCACAATTTCTATATAACTGTAGCCTAGACCAAACACACATTACAGCTACTATAACCATAAGTTTCAAAGAGGAAGCTATTAGTTCCGATAGCCCTCGTCCTAAGAAATTGCACAAGAATTCTACCTCGGTCTCAACGCCTCTGCAAAATATTGATAAAGTGGTTGTCTAGGGTGCTCCAGCCTCAGTCGTGCAGAATGTGCCAGTTTCCAGCAGCAGAAGCAAAAGCACCGACAATGGAGGAAAGGGCAGCGACAGTAGCAGTGAAGAATGGTTCGGTGATGATGGATATCTAGGTAGCGCACGCACCACCAACATTTCTGAGCATGCAATTGATGACACCCATGACAAGCAAGCTAATGAAACTGAGGATTATAGGTGTCTCATTGTGGAGGAGACACCTCCCTTGGGAAATGATACCTAAGTCTTCAGGTCTTTTTCTGGTTTTTGGTTTAATTTTTTTTGGAAATTTGCTTTCCAGATTATTATGATTGTTTTAAACATTTATCATCTCTCCCTGTATGAAGCTGGTTTCCCCGTACAGGGCAACTATAGAACAACTAAGATGGTCCGTTTTCCCTTCTGGGGTAGTCACAGTTTTGGTATTTTGCATAACAATGCCTCCGGAATAGGCTAGAATTGTTGAGGCTCACAATTCCATGTATTATATGTTTCATAAAAAGAATTTGGTATTATTTATAAAAAAAAAATTCCAGAGGTCCAAAACTTAGAACCCTTTTTCTTTATTTCTATCTACTTAAATACATCACAGTGGTTTGTAACTCATGAACTTCTTGAAACTATTTGACTACCAAAACTATTAATATTACTTATGCAATCATACTTAAGAAAACAAACTAAAACTGGAAATATGTTTGTTTTGCTGAATCTGATGTTGCTGAAGCATCCTCCTAAAGTTCCGAGGTCTCCTTTTTGGTTATGATGCAATGGTTGCAAAACTTTGTAACAACGCCTCAGTTCCTGACTTGACCGATCTGTCATGCTCCTAATAGGGCCGCTATACGCTCTTCTGCCTGACTCTGCCTATTCCCCCATGCTTCAAATGTGGTCAATCATATCACCTACTACCCAACTTTTCCTCTTCTTCTTTGATCCGCATTGGGTCACTTACCCAAGTTCTTCTATCACATTCTTCTTTAATCCATTATCAAGGCATTTCGCTAGCTTTACGTTGTAATCCTCCTTCTTTCCTCCGATGCGATTTAACACAGGAATGCCTCACCTCCATATTTGAAGACCTTTGGAGTTCACTTTTGAAACCACATTGCATATGCTCGACATCGCACTTTGTATGCCATTATTTTCAACTTTTACTTAGTACTTATCTTCTAAGACTTGCGGTGTGTGCTATGTGATCGGATCCTACCTGGTGTCGAACATCGCACTTCGGTGACTTTAACATGAACCCTTTGCGTTATCTTTCAAAACTTGTGATTTGTGAATGCGATCAGGCCCCACCGCATCTCATTTCTCACTTCGGCGATTATAACTCAAACCCTTTGCACTTGAATTTTAAAACTTGTGACATGTGGTATGTAGGCTAGGGCCACGTCATCTGCCACGTTAGCTTTCTATGTCATCTTGCCATGTGATCGCATATCTCACTTCGGCGAATTTAAAGTTCTCCTCCGCACTTATTCTTTAAAACTTGCAATTGGTGGTTTGTGATTTAATCTCTGTCATCTATCTCCCCACTCCAGTTCTGCTCTTTGATCCCGACCGTCCATTTTCCCCTTTGTGCCTCCTCCAAAACTCTTAAGTGTTTAAGGGAAATGTGCCCTTTCTCTGTCTTTGGGAAATTAGCTTGTTTTCTCCATGATGTAACCCTCCCAAGCTTATCCGGTGTCTTGTTGCGTTGGTCCCTCCTGAGCTTGCGAATGAGCCTGACTCGACCTTGTTCGGTGTGCAATGCTCTGAACGCACCCATCAGTCTGGCTCTTGAACTGTTCTGCACATGAATGAGCCCGACTCGACCAACCTTCAAATCTCATCATAGAATGTTAATGTACCAATATATAAATCAAAATTCTTCTATGACACACACAATTTTACATTTTCTATCATATATGATTTTTTGGTGTTTTGAAAAATATTTCAAAGGTAAATGAAAATGTGCCATAACATCCCGCTCCACCGGGGGATAGTGTTTTTTTCCATGGAAGCGCTAAGAACCATAGATTATTGCCCTATCCATTGGGCATGGATTAAAATATTGCTTGGTGACATATGAACAACGAGCAATCCGGTATTTACAATGGTGAAATGTTGACTTTTAATGCTGGAAATAATGCTTCAGATACTGCCCGTCCATAGGTAGCTATAATTTCTCTCCATATAGATCTTCCAAAATAAATTTGTTATTTAACCGTGCCTCAGAGATATTATATGGACCATACCATAAAGGGTCAAATTTACCATGCTTCACCTTTTCTTCTCATTTGGTGTCCCATCTTAGTACCAAATATCCTTCTTGAAAGAGAACTTATTTTGCTTTTCTATCAAATATAGACTTCATATTTTCATGATAAGTAATCAAGTTATCCCTAACTTTGTGTCTGTTTTCACTTGATTCAATTATTTTTTTCAATCTTCTTACCAGATAATTCAGTTCTTCCTGAGATTCTTGAAGGAAATAAATCACTAGTTTTTCCAACTGAGTAGGAAATAGTGCTTGAGTTACATAAACCAGTTCACAAGGAGACTTCCTAGTAGATCTCTTTGTAGTGACTCAAACTTCCCAGAGGGAAAAATTCAACTTCATATCCCAATCCTTCTGATTCTCGGTGATTGTCTTCTTTAAGATGACGAATGTCTTATTTGAGGACTTTGCCAATCTATTCCCTTGGGGATGATATGTTGTGGAATGTGATAAAATTAATTTATATGTTTGACATAAATTAATGAAACGAGCAGAGTTTAATACCTCAGCATTATCAATCACAATTTTTACTAGACATCCGAATCTGCTGAAGATGTTTTCCTCAAGAAAATTCATCACTATTTGGTCATTTTCCTTCTTCGTGGGTATTACTTCAACCCATTTTGTAAAATAATTAGTGGCAATCAAAATCCACTTGAAATGTCCAATTGAAGGTGGATTGATCTCTCTAATAAAATCCAATCCCCATTGCATGAAAGGTTCTTCAATAAATACCGGATGAGAGGTAATGGAGCATATTTTTTCTTTTCAGCAAACAACTAACACTTCTAACATATTTTCACCAATTCATAAACATTTGTAAATAGGGTTGGCCAATAGAAGCTTGACTTGAGAATCCTATGGGAAGTGACCTTCCAGCTATAATGTCCTCCAAACAGACTTTCATGATATTGATTGGTGACTTCAATAGATTCTCCTTCGGTCAAACATAATAGCAAAATACCAGCAGGATATTTCCAGTATAGCTTTGCTTCTATGATAACATATGGCTGAGACTTGATCTTGAGAGCTCTGTATTTTTTTCTATTTAGTGAAGTTGGACGGGAAAAGAAACACATGTAGTGCACAATACTATTATACCAATCAGAGCAAAAGAAAATTTATTGAATACCTGTTTTGGACTTGCTTTGACCTTCTTCATTAACAACTCCATCTACTGGTGCCAACAGATTAATTCCTAAGGCTTGAAAATTTGTCTCTGTCAACAACTTCACTAAACCCTATCCCTTGACCAACTTGGTGGGTTTGATGTCCAAATCATACTCTTGGATTTTTTCTATCCGCTTCCCCCTTTTTCCTTCAACATCACTTTGAACCAACACATCTTTCACAACAGAATGAGGAACATAAGCAGTTATTTGGGACAGCAACAAATAATTCTGAAGGCTTTCAGTGCTTTGACCAAAGCATATACTTGTTTCTCTAGAATATTGTATTTGAGCTCAACATCTCTGAGAAATTTACTGAAAAATGCAACTGGATGCTCCTTATTGTCTTCATTTTTTTGCAACAACAGAACAACAATAGCAGTGGGGAATGAAAATGAGAATACCTGAAAGGATTTTTGATAGTCTGGAATAATAAGAACTGGGGCTTCTTGTAGTGCTTCCTTTATTATAACAAATCCATCTCTTGCTTCCTTATTCCATTTCACTTCTGCATTTTTCTTCAACATATTTGTTATACTTCTCATGATCTCAGCATAATTGGATACAAACCTCTTTAGAAAGTTTATTTTTCCCAGGAATCTCTAGATATCCTTCTTGCTTCTGGGTAAAGGAATAGTCTGAATGGCTGCCACCCTTGCTGGGTCAATCTTTACTCCTTGTTTAGAAACTATGTGACCCAATAATTTACCTTCTTCTAAGGAAAATAAATATTTCTTGGGATTTAATGACAGACCAAAATTTCTGCACTTTAGAAAAGTTTTTTGCAAATGCTCTAGGTGTTAATCATCTGACCCTAAGAAAATAGTTACATCATCCAGATATATAACTACAAACCTCTCACCAATGAAGGCTATGTCCATGACCCTCTGAAATGTTGCGCCTGTGTTCATAACGCCAAATGGCATCCTTGTATAAATGAAGGTGCCCTAGGATGTAGTGAAAACGGTCTTCTTTTGATCTTATTTTTCTACTACTACCTTATTATACCCAGAAAATACGTCAACCATAGACAACCTGTGAGCTCTTGTCACCTTTTGTAAGACATAATCCATTTTAGGCAATGGATAATCATATTTTAGAGATGCTCAGTTCAATTTCCTGAAGTCTACACATAGTCTTATCTCTCCATTCTTCTTTCTTACAGGGATCAGATTGGAAACCCAGTCTGAATAGCTAAGAGGGACTAAAATTTGCGCCTGCAACAGTTTCTTCACTTCTTTTTCGATTGGAGCTAAATATAATGGATTGAAATATCTGAGCTTCTGTCTGTGTCGTTTGAGTCCTTCCTTCAATGGATTGTTATGTTGAATAATGCCTTTTTCATATGTTTTTAGGTCTTCATACGACTAGGAAAACAAATCCATATACTTCTTAAGAATATCAATGTATATTTCTTTGTAGTTTTGGGGAACACCTTTGAACACTTTCACTATTTTTGGTTCATGATGAGTTCCCAAATTACAATCTTCCATCTCTTCTTCTTGATGTGTTTTCTTTGAATCAACATCAACATCATTAGCGTTGAATAATCTTTTGAGGGGAACCAACCCTTTGGGGAGCACATTATCTTTCAATTGGATAATATTTTGTTCACCTGTTGAATGCTAAATTAGGTTTCTTATCTCTGCTTTATGTCCTGTTTGTCCTTCCTCTTGGTCTATCTCAACATCTTCAAAGTTTCCAATCATGGTCAGGAACTGACTTATCTGTTCATCATCGTCAAACACCTTCCAATGCTTCACATTATCAGGGATAGATGGTATATGGCTAACTTCAATATCATACATTAACATTGGATTTAATGGAGGTTTGAAGGTGCTGGTGGAAACTGCTAAAGAATCAACCAATCTATTCTCCTCCCTCGGAATATACTGAACATTGAATGCTTCAAAATAGTCTTTTACCAAATCCCACACTTCATTCCTATATGATCTCAATCTTAGATGTTTGGTTTGACAATGATTTTTAATCTTCCTTATAATAAATTTAGAGTCACCAAAAATTGAAATGCATTGAGCTCCCATATGTTTGGAAACTTGAAGGCTTGAGATTAAGGCCTCATACTCAACCACATTGTTTGTTGAATCAAATTGTAGTTTAAAAGAGAAAGGCATGAGGTTACCTTATGGTGATATCAACAAGAATCCAACACCTGCGCCCTCCTTGGAGTAGGCACCATCAAAGTAGCACTTCCAAATATTCCTTGATTGAAGTTCATTATTACAACTACTGAAGAGAGTTGGTTCCCTGTGTCTTTATAAAATTCTGCATCTTCATGCAGCATGAAACAAGAAAGGTATTATGTTTCTTGACTATAAATGGGGGAATTTCCTGCATCTTTCTTATAGGTAGTCTTCAAAAACCTTGTTTCCATGTAAAAATTCCATTATTTGTCATTAAAAACTATAATTATATCATAAGTGAAATCTAATTTTAGTACACCTCCCAAATTTTCTCCCCAAGATCTTGACAGGATCATTCCAAACTTGGTTGGGATGTCAGCAACCACTACATCCATGACTATGCTCTTTGTTGGGATTTGTGCCAATGAAACTACCGTATCTTTAATTAACCCAACATGTTTCACCCTTTTGAAATCAAATAAATACATATCCCTATAATTTTCTTCTTGTAAGTTCAATGTGTCACTTATGTCTTCCACTTGTGTGAGATTAATAACTTCTAAAATTTCTTTATTGTAAGCTGGTATTTTCACTAATTTTAGAAGAGGCACCTAAATGTTTACCTTCTCCTACTCTTTTCTAAAATTGAAATAATGTTTTTTCTTAACGTTGTTTTTCAGGTTCTTCTTCACTTTTTCTAGAATTTGCTGCTTGTTTGAATATAGGCACAACTCTCTCCAAGATATTAGCGTCAACTGATTTTTTCTTAGAAGATTCACCCTACTGCACATTTGTTATATGAAGTGAATTTATAGGTTGTTTCCCCTTACTGACTTGTTTCATAGGGTCCTTTTGTTGTGGAGTCGCCATTGGAGGAGGAATGGAACCTTGTTGTTCGCCTTCATTATAATGCACTCTAGATCTCTTTCTAGACCTTAAAGTTTAATGTAACTCATATTGCATGAACTTTGTGAATTTCCTACAATATTCATCCATTTCATCTTGATTAAAAGATACTTCAGCTTCAACATATTATCCCTCACAATATTCCTCTGCATCCTCTTCTATAATGTCCATAGCAGATACCTGATCCTCTTCCTCCCTTTGGTCATCGTTTTCTGGCTCTGCCGGTGCTACTTCTATATAAAATGGTGCTTGAACCTAGTTTTGATCTCTTCTTTCCCTCTACAGAATTTGCAGGGGATATCTTCTGAATTAAGGTTTAAACCCCCTTTTGTTTTGTTGTACTTTTCTTTGGGAGTTTTTATTTTCCAGTTCCATCTTAACTATCTTCTTAGTAAGAATTTTTATCACCTTTGTCATAACTTCAATTATTAGATCTCGTGATGATTGTTCTTTTGTCTTCCCCTTCTCTTGGACTGGCTGTTTCCATTTTTCCTTTCCAATTGCATTCATATTAGCTTCAATCTCTAAAGCATCTAGTTGTATTTGCTCAAGAGTAGGGGCTCTTTTCTCTCTCAATGAAAAGCTAAAATCATCTTCAAAAGCCCCCAAAAAAACTACCTTTGCCCACAAGGGTGGTTGGGGCGGGGGCTTCATCTCTGTAGGTAAACTATTGAACAATTTGTTGAATCTTTTTACAAACTAAGAAATGTTTTCAGTAGGATTTATTTTAATTGCATTAAACTCTATCAATGAGTAACCATGATCTCTCTTCTCTCCCCATCTCTGAGTGAATTGATTTTATAAATTTTTCCATTCATTTATGGAATCATTTGGTAAAAATTTGAACCATTTCCTAGCCTCTCCACTTAGAGATTGCACAAATAGTCTCATCACAACATCAAGATGTTCTACATTTAAATTCTCAGAAAAGTGCATAACAAGGGTAAATGTTGTTCTGTAGTTACCTCATCTTATCCAGTGAAACGAGGAAGTAATTTGAGGTATTATTGAGGCATGACATTCATTGGTTGCGTAATATTTAGTGGCGCATATCTATCTGTTAAGAAAGTCGGTGCTCCCATATTAACAACTTGGTAAAAATTTCCTTGGGTGGTTGAGGTTGATGAACCTGCTATGAAAGTGAATGAAGGTGGAGGAAAAATTGATATGGGGGTAGGTTGATGGAAAATAGAAGAGGTACCAACAACTATATTTGGTTGAGCTTTAGTGGAGGTAAAAGAAACAAACTCGAAAGAATGTTCTTCTAACTTAGGTTCTTGAAAATAAATGGGTATGGAAGGGGTATCTTGTTCCAAGAAAGGGATTTCCTTGGAAATATCTTCAAACAAAGGGTTATGAGAATTTTTTCCATGAGTAGGTAATGAAGGATCAAGGATTAAAGGAGTTTTGAGTTTCTAAGCCTTTTTAGAAACTAATCTTTCTGGATCTGGAAAAGCAGGGACTATCTGCTGTGAGGTATCTGACATCGTGTGTGGCATTTTGGAAGTCATAATTTTGAAAATAACAAACAAATTCAAATATTTCCTCCTCACTGAACAATTAGAGGAAATAATGCGAAAAACCCAGGGAGAATAAACTTCGTTTCTTCGTCCCCGACAACGGTGCCAGAAAATGTTGTATTGCTAGAAACAATTCCTTGGATGTGGTAAGGAATTAATGCTTAAGACATTTTATAAATGTATGTCACAATTATAATATCAAATGGCCTCTATCTAACACCTTGGGAATCTAATTACTTAATACCCTCAATAATCTGATATAATGAAAGCCTTCACAATGCCATAAACTATTGATACTCGAATGAAATGAAAAGAAGAACTATAAGTGAAACTCAAAATGATATGCTGGTTATACAGAATATATCACTTTTAAGCTTTGGAGGAAATCATGGAGAGAGAGGAAACAAAAAACAATATATTGTAAACACAAAATCTATTACTTTAAACTTCCATCAGGAGTTTGCGAAAAGAGAAGATATGAAGTGAAGGAGTGAAAATTAAGGTGATTTGACTCCTACTCACATATGTAATTAAGAGACCGAATGCTACATTACTTCACTTCATTCAAAGAGGAATGAACACAGAGAGAATCTGGAAATACATATCAACATCAAGAGGTGTAGGGAACTTGAACTTCTTTCATTAATTTCTCAGAAAATTGACTACCAAATTAACAGTAATCCAGAGGTCCAAAACTCGGAACCCCTTTTCTTTATTTCTATCTACTTAAATACGTCACAGTGGTTCACAACTCTTGAGCTTATTGAAACTATTTGACTACCTAAACTGTTAATATTACTTATGCAATAATTCTTGGGAAAACAAATTAAATCTAGAAATATGTTCGTTTTTTTGAATCTCATGTTGCTGAAGCATCCTCCCGAAGTGCCAAGGTGTCCTTTTTGGTTATGATGCAGTGGCTGCACAACTCTGTAACGACGCCTCAGTGCCTGAATTGACCCATCTATCATGCTCCCAATAGGGCCGTTATACAGTTTTCCTGACTCTGCCTATGCCCCTGTGCTTCAAATGCGTTCAATCATATCACCTGCTACCCAACTCTACCTCTTCTCCTTTGATCTGCGTCGGGTCACTTACCTAAGTTCTTCTGTCGCATTCTACTTTCCTCCATTATCAAGGCGTTTCACCAGCTTTATGATGTAATCCTCCTTCTTTCCTCTGATGCGGTTTAACATAGGAATGCCTTACCTCTAGATTTGAAGACCTTTGGAGTTCGCTTTTGAAACCACGTCGCATCTATCCAACATCACACTTTGCATGCCGTTGTTCTCAACTTTTCCTTAGGACTTATATTCTAAGACTTGCGGTGTGCTCTATGCAATCGGGTCCCACCTGGAGTCACACATCGCACTACGACGACTTTAACATGAACCCTTTGCGTTATATTTTAAAACTTGTGATTTTCTAATGTGATCGAGCCACACCACATCGTATATTTCACTTCAGCAATTATAACTCAAATCCTTTGCACTTGACTTTTAAAACTTGTGACGTGTGGTATGCGGGCCAGGGCCATGTCATATGCCAAGTTAGCTTGCTATGTCATCTTGCCACGCCATCGCATATCGCACTTTTTCAAATTTAACATTTACCTCTGCACTTATTCTTTAAAACTTACAATTGGTGGTTTTCGATTTAACCTTCACCATCTATCTCCCCACTGCAGTTCTACTTTTTGATCTTGACCATCCGTTTTTCCGTTTTCACTTCCTCCAAAACTCTTAAGTGTTTAAGGGAAATGCGCCCTTTCTCTACCTTTGGGAAATTAGTTTGTTTTCTCCACGATGTAACCCTCCTGAGCTTATCCAGTGTTCTATTGCGCTGGTCCCTCCTGAGCATGAGAATGAGCCCGACTTGACCCTATTAAGCGTGCAATCCTCAAACATGCCATCGGTCCGACTCTTGAACTGTTCTACATGTGAATGAGTCTGACTCAACCCACCTTCACGTCTCATCATGTAATGTTAATGTACCGACATATAAATCAAAATTATTCTATGACACACAAAATTTTACATTTTCTATCATATATGATTTTTTGGTGTTTTGAAAAATATTTCAAAGGTAAATGCAAATGAGCCACAACATCTGCCTCCACCTGGGGATAGTGATTCTTTCCATGGAAGTGCTAAGAACCACAGATTATTGCCTTATCCATTGGGCAAGGAGTCAAATATTTCTTGGTGACATATGAACAATGAGAAATAGGGTATTTACAATGATGGAATGTTGACTTTTAATGTTGGAAATAATGCTTCAGATATTGCCCATTCACAGGCAGTTGTATTGTCTCTCCATCTATCTCTTCTAAAATAAATTTTTTATTTGACCTTGCCTCACAGATATTGTATGGAACATACCAGAGAAGGTCAAATTTACCATGCTTCCCCTTTTCTTCTCGTCTAGTGTCCCATATTAGTACTAAATCTCCTACTTGAAAGATAACTTGTTTTGATTTTCTGTCAAATATAGACTTCATATTTCCCTAATAAGTAATCAAGCTATCCCTGACTTTGTTTCTGTTTCACTTGATTCAATTATTTTTTTCAATCTTCTTACCAGAGCATTCAGTTATTCCTGAGCTTCTTGAAGGAAAGAAATCATTGGTTTGGCCAGCTTAGTAGGAAATAATGCTTGATTTCCATAAACCTTTTCATATGGAGACTTCCCAATATGTCTCTTGGTAGTGACTTGAACTGCCCAGAGGGGAAAGTTCAACTTCATATCCCAATCCTTCTGATTCACGGTGATTGTCTTCTTTAATATTCTGACCAATGTCTTATTTGAGGACTCTTCCAATATGTTCCCATAGGGATGCTATGTTGTGGAATGTGATAAAATTACATTATATGTTTGACAAAAACTAATGAATGAGAATATTTGAAAACCTGAGCATTATCAGTCACAATTTTGACTGGACATCTGAATCTACTGAAGATGTTTTCCTCCAGAAACTTCATCACTATTTGGCCATTTTCCTTCTTCATGGGTATTGATTCAACCCATTTGGTAAAATAATTAGTGGCAGTCATAATCCACTTGAAGGTGGATTGATCTCCCCAATAAAATCCAATCCCCATTTCTTGAAAGGTTCTTCAATAAATATTGGGATGAGAGGTAATGGAGCAAGTTTTTTCTTTTCAGCAACAACTAACACTTCTGACAACTTCTGACCAGTCTATAAATATCTGAAAACAGGGTTGGCCAATAGAAGCCTGACTTGAGAATCTTATGGGCAATGACCTTCCAGCTATAATGTCCTCCACACATACTTTCATGATATTTTTTCGTGACTTCAATATATTTTCCTTCAGTCAATCATAATAGAAAAATACCAATAGGATCTTTCTAGTATAGCTTTTCTTCTATGATAACATATGGCTGAGACTTGAGATTGAGAGCTGTCTATTTTTTTCTATTTAGTGAAGTTGGAAAGGAAAAGAAACATAGGTAGTGCACAATATCTTTATAAAATCAAAGCACAAAAATTTGTATTGAATACTTGTTTTGGACTTGCTTTGACCTTCTTCATTAACAGCTCTATCCACTGGTGCCAACAGATTAATTCCCAAGGCTTGAAAATTTCTCTCTGTCAACAACTTCACTAAACCATGTCACTTGACCAACTTGATGGGTTTCATGTCCAAATCATACTCTTGGATTTTTTCTATCCACTTCCCCCTTTTTCCTTCAACATCACTTTGGACCAGAACGCCTTTCACAGTAGAATGAGGAACATAAGAATTTATTTGGGACTGCAACACATAAGTCCTGAAGGCTTTCAGTGCTTTGACCAAAGCATATACTTTTTTCTTGATAATATTGTATTTGAGCTTAGCATATCTGAGAACTTTACTGAAAAATGCAACTCGATGCTCCTTATTGTCTTCATTTTTTTGCAACAACAGAAAACAATAGTCGTGGGGGATGCAAACGAGAATACCTAAAAGAATTTTTGATAGTTTGGACTAATCAGAACTGGAGCATCCTACAGTGCTTCCTTTATTCTAACATATGCATCTCTTGCATCTTTATCCCATTTCACTTCTGCATTTTTCTTCAACATATCTATTATACTTCTCACGACCTCAGCATAATTTGGCACAAACCTCCTCAGAAAGTTTATTTTTCACAGGAATATTTGGATATCCTTCTTGCTTTTGGGTAAAGGAATAGTCTGAATGGATTCCACCCTTGCTGGGTCAATATTTACTTCTTTTTTAGAAACTATGTGACACAATAATTTACCTTTTTCTAAGGAAAATAAATATTTCTTGGGATTTAATGACAGACCAAACTTTCTACACTTTTGAATTTTTTTTTGGCAAATGCTCCGAGTGTTCATCATCTAACCCTGAGAAACAGTTACATCATCCAGATATAAAACTACAAACCTGTCACCAAAGAAGGTTATGTCCATGGCCCTTTGAAATGTTGCACCTATGTTCATAAGACCAAATCGCATCCTTGCATACATGAAGGTGCATAAGGTGTAGTGAATTTCCTACAGTATTTCATCCATTTCATCTTGATCAAAATATACTTCAGCTTCAATGTATTGTCTCTAATCACAATCTTCCTCTTCATCCTCTTCTATCATGTACACAACAGATAACTGATCCTCAACGTCCCTTTGGTCATCGTTTGCTAAATCTTTGGGTGCTACTTCTATATACAACAGTGCATTAACCTGGTCTTGATCTCTTCTTTCCCTCTGCAGAATTTGCAGGAGACATCTTTTGAATTGAGGGTTAAACCCCCCTCGATTTTGTTGTACTTGTATTTGGGAGTTTTTATTTTCCAGTTCCATCATAGCTAGCTTATTAGTCATACTTTTTATCACCTTTGTCATATCTTCAACTCTTATATCTTGTGATGATTATTCTTTTGTCTTCCCCTTCTCTTGGACTGGTTGTTTCCCTTTTGCCATTCTAGCTTCATTCATATTAGCTTCAATCTCTAAATCATCTATCTGTATCTTCTCAAGAGTAGGGGCTCTTCTCTCGCTAAATTTAAAGCTAAAATTAGCTTCAAAAGCCCCAACAAAAAATACCTTTTCTCCCATAGGGGGGAGGGCTTCATCTCTGTAGGTAAACTATTGTACAATTTGTTGAATTTTTTTACAAACTCAAATTTTTTTTCATTAGGCTTTACTTTAATTGCATTAAACTTTGTCAATGAGTAACCATGATCTCTCTTCTCTCCCCATCATTGAGTGAATTGAGTTTCTAACACTTCTGAGTCATTTATGGAATCATTTGGTAAACCTTTGAACCATTTCATAGCCTCTCCACTTAGAGACTGGACAAATAGTCTCATCACATTATCAAGATGTTCTACATTCAAATTCTCAGCAAAAGTGAAAAACAAGGGTAAATGTTGTTCTTCAGTTACCTCATCTTCTCCAGTGAAATGAGGAAGTAATTTGAGGTATTATTGAGGCATGGAATTCATTGGTTGTAGAAGATTTAGTGGTGCATATCTATCTATTAAGAAATATGGTGTTGCCATATTAACAACTTGGCTAATTGCTCCTTGGGTCATTGAGATTGATGAATATTCTATGAAAGTGAATGGAGGTGGAGGAAAAACTGATATGCGGGTAGGCTGATGGAAAATATAAGAGGGACCAACAACTATATTTGGTTGAGATTGAGTGGAGGTAAAAGAAACAAACTCGAAAGAATGTTCTTCTAACTGAGGTTCTTGAAAATAAATGGGTGTGGAAGGGGTATCTTGTTCTAAGAAAGGGAGTTCCTTGGAAACATATTCAAACAAATGGTTATGAGAATTGATTCCAAGAGCAGACAATGAAGGATTAGGGATTAAAGGAGTTTCGGGTTTCTAAGGCTTTTTAGAAACTAATCTTTCTGGATTTGGAAAAACAGGGACTATCTGCTGTGAGGTATCTAACCTCGTGTGAGGCCTTTTGGAAGCCAAAATTTTGAAAATAACAAACATAGCCGAATATTTCCTCCTCACTGAACAACAAGAGGAAATAATGTGAAAAACCTAGGGATAATAAACTTCGTTTGTTCATCCACGGCAACAATGCTAGAAAATGTTGTATGTCAAGAAAAAATTTCTTGGCTATGGCAAGGAATCAATGCTTAAGACATTTTATAAATGTATGTCACAATTACAATATCAAATGACCTCTATTTAACAGCTTTGGAATCTAATTACTTAATACCCTCAATAATCTCATATAATGAAAGCCTTAATAATTCCATAAACTACTAATACTTGAATGAAATGAAAAGAAGAACTGTAAGAGAAACTCAAAATGATATGTTGAATACACAGAATCTATCACTTTTAAGCTTCAGAGGAAATCATGGAGAGAGATGAAACTCAAAATGATATGTTGAATACACAGAATCTATCACTTTTAAGCTTCAGAGGAAATCATGGAGAGAGATGAAACTTGAAATAATATGTTGTAAACATAGAATCTATTACCTTAAATTTCCATCATGAGTTTGCGAAAAGAGAATACATGAAGTGAAGGAGCGCAATTTAAGGTGATTTGACTCTTACTCACAGATGTAATTAAGAGACCGAATGCTACATTACTTCACTTCATTCAAAGAGAAATTAACACATAGGGAAACATGAAAGACATATCAACATCAACAGGTGTAGGAAACTTGATATTCTTTCATTAATCTCTTAGAAAATTTAGTACCAAATTAATAGTAATCCAAAGGTCCAAAACTCATAACCCCTTTTCTTTATTTCTATCTACTTAAATACATCATAGTGGTTCATAATTCTTGAACTTCTTGAAACTATTCAACTACATAGATTGTTAAGATTACTTATGCAATCATACTTAAGAAAAAAAAAAAAAAATGGAAATATATTCATTTTGTTGAATATGATGTTGCTGAAGCGTCCTCCTGAACTACTGAGGCGTCCTTTCTGATTATCATGCAGTGGCTGCACAACTCTATAACGACACCTCAGTGCCCGAATTTACCCATTTGTCATGCTCCCAATAGGGTCGCTATATGCTCTTATACTCGACTTTTCCTATGCCCTTGTGCTTCAAACACAGTAAATCATATCACCTACTACCTGCCTCACCCTCTTCTCCTTTGATCTGTGTTAGGTCACTTACCCGATTTCTTCTGCTTTGCTCTGGTTTCCTCTATTATTAAGGTGTTCCATCGGCTTTACATTGTAATCCTCCTTCTTTCCTCTGATTTGATTTAACATAGGAATGCCTTACCTTCGGATTTGAAGACCTTTGGAGCTCGCTTTTGAAACCACATCACATCCGACTGACATCACACTTCGCATGCCATTTTTTCAACTTTTCCTTAGCACTTATCTTCTAAGACTTGCGGTAAGCACTATGCGATTGGGTCCGACCTGGCGTCGCACATCACATTTCAGCGATTTTGACATGAAACCTTTGCACTATATTTTAAAACTTACGATTTGAAAATGCGATTGGGACCCATCGCATCGCATATCGTATTTTGGCGATTATAACGCAAACCCTTTGCACTTGACTTTTAAATTTTTTGATGTGCGATCTACCATTTCAGCTTGTTATTTCATCTTTCCATGCCATCGCATATTACACTTCGGCAAATTTAACATTTACCTCCGTACTTATTCTTTAAAAATTGAGATGAGCGTTTTGCAATTTAATATTTACCATCTATCTCCCCGCTCTAGTTCTGCACTTCGATCCTGACCATTTGTTTTTCCCTTTGCGCCTCCTCCAAAACTCTTAATTGTTTAAGGGAAATGTTCCCTTTCTTAACCTTTGGGAAATTAGTTTTTTTTCTCCGAGTTGTAACCCTCCTAAGCATATCCAGTGTCCTGCTGCGTTGGTCCCTCTTGAGTTTGCGAATGAGCCTGACTCAACCCTGTTCAGTGTGTAATGCTCTGAATGCACCCATCAGTTCGAATGTTGAACAGTTTTGCACGTGAATGAGCTTGACTCAACCCACCTTCACATCTCCTCATGTAATTTTAATGTACCAATATATAAATCAAAATTCTTCTATGGCACACAAAATTTTACATTTTCTATCATATATTCTTTTTTTCTGTTTTAAAAAATATTTCAAAGGTAAATGCAAATGAGCCACAACAGAGTGAGAGCCCCTGCATCTTATCATAAGTTCTTTTATTTTTAGGTATATATTTTTTTTCCATATCTTGATTTATTGTGATTCAATTATCTAACCAATTTTTTTTTATAAATCTTTTAAGCTTTTTGACCAAGATCCACTATAGATTGTGGAAAATTTGATTTCATTTCTTAAGGCATGTTTTTCCCTATTTTTACAAGAGTTCACTATGTAAACTAATTTTTAATAATCATGTTTCGCTATTGATGTGACATTGGGGTGTTTTTGTAGTGTCAAATGTTTAATTATTGATGTCATATGGGGGTGTTATTCTGATTCTAATTAACTATAGCATTTCAAGAAGTTGATACGTCTGTCTGATTTATTTGGAACTTGGTATAAATAACTTAATACATGTTTTCACAGGTAAGTAAAGGGATGATTTTAAATTAAGTTTGTGTTCGATTGATAGAATACATATGGTTTTTAATGAACAACATATAAATGGCCAAATACATGGTTTATGAAAGGCTTGATCTTTCAAAAACATGAATCAAATTGTATGATTTTATGTAAGGTATGAATCTAAGGAGGAGAGTAACAAGTATTCACGGGAGGAGTAAATTGAACATTGGCTTCCTTCATTTATCTTATAATTTCAAATGGCTCTCTTATATTCACTTTATGTGACTGGGGAAGCTTCACTAGATAATGTAGAATGGGTAAAAATTAATATTTTGGTATCATAACAAGATGATTTTTATGATGTTAGAAATTTAGATAGGCATGCTATTAGTGGCTAGTCAAATAAGGAAGGTTTATTTATTATAATGACTAGAAGAAGTAGTGAATTGGATACTGAAATAAAAGAAGCTTTCCCTGAATCTTTGAATGTTCTCTAGATAAGTGATGCATTTCCAGCTACATATGCGTTAAGTTGGATAATTTTTGAAAGCATAATTTTTTTGGATAACTCGCTTGGCGTACATGTAAAAAAAAACATAAAAAAACCAAAGCCAACATATTCAAATTCTTCTGGTAGTTCTTTGATATGAAAGCGAATGCATTAGGAGGTCAGAGGTGGAGGAGGTTTAAACAAAATTATACATTCATTGACTTTAGTTGATCCTGCTCCAAGAAATGATACAAACACAAATTTGGGGAGAGGAGGCGTAATGTTCATAGAATTTTTGTGTCACATGTGTTGGATTATGTCATTTTCTGAGCCTGAGTATGATGATGATAGACCAAGAATTAAAATACTAATGGAAAGAGATAATTCACATGTTTCTAGTTAGATAGAAATTTATATGACTGGTAATGAAAATCTAGGTGATCCATGGACCTAGTTAGATGTAGAAGTACAAAGTTCAGGTGTACTTAGATTAGATGAACGATCCATGATCAATTATGATTTTAGCCACCAATATATATCATTCCCAATTTCTTTGAATCGAATGATTTCTTTATCTTTGCATACATCATGGATATGTACACAACTGAAATTGATCAATCAAAACTAAAATACAAGAATTTTGCAACAACTTTCTTTAGAAGATGTAATGAAATTTTCAGGAAACTATTGAGGGAATGCCACCCTTGTGAATTTTATATACTTTTAATTGAGCACCGATTTCAACTGCAAGTGTTTTGTGCATAGATGCATGTAGTCATGTGGAAGTAGAATGGTCACTCGTTCTTTATTTTTGAGTATTTCCATTACATTCATTGGTGAGTCAAAGGGTTTTCTTTTTCATTTACGGAGATATATTCTTCACATGGTAAATTTTGACATTAAGGCTGCAAAGAGATGTTAAGTTCCATGTTTAAGAAATTTACAAATTCTATTTGGAATTTATTTGTAGTTGTGATGATAGTTGCAAGCTTGATTTGTTTCTCTTATAATGTTGTGCTGGAATGGCTCCACCATAACGATTTGTTCTAAAAATTTTAGAAGGGTTTGGTTTGGTGGTGGGTGTTGTGATTGTGGAAATGAAACATAACAGAAATTAGAAGGGCTTTGATATAGGCATGGAGGTCCATGCCAAATGTCTCCCCTACCACCAAAATATGCAAAGATTGCAAAGCTTGTATTAGGGGCCCTTATAATTGAATGGAAATGGCGATTACTTGATGCAGAAAGAGTGCCTGAAGGTAAGCCGAAGAAGTGGGACACACAAAAAGTAGAGGAAAAGGTTTCCAACATAACAACTTCTATAACAATGCAAATGCTTCTTATTTTTTATGAGTGCAGTGAGATTGCACTGAATTTTATTGCAACATTGATTCTCATTAGTATGTCTTGTTAGATATTCTACTAAGGACTGAACAAATTTTTCATAAGAAAGTAACGCATTAGGGGAATTTTGAGGTCTAGAATGGGCCTCCTAAGAAAAATGTACAATCAAAATAAACTTTATAAGAACCAATAGGATTCAAGATGATGATTTCAACCATGGGGGCTGATTCATCATTTTTTAAGTAAAATGGTAAAAATATTATAAAATAATAAAATAATAAAAGTACTTTTTAACTCATATTTTCAATTTATCTTCTAATTTTTTTACTCAAATTTCGAGCAGGATTACTCGTTGGAGGAAAAATTTAATTCCTCATCCAAGGAGTACCCATTTTGCATACTTTTGATGGCCCATGATACACGAAAAATGAGAAATACATGAAAAAAAGTGATTGCAATCACGTTTCTCATGTATTTTTCATTTTTCGTGTAGGAGGTTCCATAGGAAGTATGCAACATGGGTACTCCTTTGATGAGGAATTAAATTTTGTATCCAACAAGTACTCCTGCTCGAAGTTTGATTAAAAAATTTGGGAGATAAGTTGAAAATACGAGTTGAAAAAGTAGTTTTTTCTTTTTTCCCTCTAAAATTTGATGATGTAATCAAATATTATTTTATTATTTCCACAATTATTTGATAATTTCCTTAGGAGGCCCAATTTAGACCTCAAATTTCCCATAATATACAAATCTTTGCAAGTTTCTTTCCAAGTTATGGAGAGTGTAAAATTTGAAGTATGAATTTTCAAAGGCTCGTATTAGACTATATTTTATGCTTTTTTCTAAGGTCATACTAGAGATTACTGATGATTATAGGGATAATCCCATGTTAAGTGATTTTTATATGCATATTTTCACTGTAATAATTCTAATACAAAGGCTTATTATAGTGGAAGTAAATATTCTTGAAATGTTACTTGGTAATCTAAAACAACTTTTCATCTCTTCCATTGGATATTATGACCATCTCGTAGTGGTGTGATCTTCGCATATCTAATGTTATTTTCACTTGCTCCTTATTTGATCCTTTCTTGTGCCTTGAGTAGTTAACTAGTTAACTTTTTCAAGTGTATTTCAAGGAAATTTTGGGGATATTGAGTTTACTAATGTAGTGGAGCATTGTTTTAACTTTCAGGGTGCATGTGTCTTGGAAAGATGCCTTATTATTGGGTTACGAGTATGTTAATGATACATCCTTGGCATAAAATTCTCTGAGAACATTACCTTGTCAATGTTTTAATAATGTAAGCTGTGTGATGCACTGACTCATTTGAAATAATGTTAAATATGAGAAAATGATGTAGTTGAAAACATGGGATGTAAAATTAGTTTCCATGTTAGGATTAGGTTTTTTAAATTCTTACAATTATTTTTAATTTTTCATTTTAAAATTTTGGCACTAAATTTCAATCATTAACATAAAGACATCTATGGACAATATCATGCCACTTCCCTGATATTTCTATTGCACAATTCTTGAAATCCTTTGGATGTCCACTTGGCACTGCTTTCTAATTTCTTAATCACATTTATTAGCATATTTTATTCCTTTTATGGAGATATGTTATCGTATACACTATTTTTACAAACTAGATGTGAAGGAGTAGGAGTTTCATTTGGTTCATATGCTTCTATTTGTTTATTTCCTTATTTGAAGTTGATCCAAATATTTTTTGTCTTCTGTCTTTTAGAGCGGCTCTTTTCTACGGTGCTAGCTTCCCTGTCCCACCAAAATTACAACTAACATAGGTCCACATGTTGTATATGATGTTAGTAACTTTATACTATTATTTTGTACAACCATCCAAATTCTTTTTTATGGATGGGACACTCCTTTCAAATCATTATTATACATTTTTTTCATCTGGTTCACTTATAGAAGCTCCTCGCAATATCATCCTTACATATTGTCATGCATCATGTCATGGGACAAGAATTATACATGTAGGTCACCACTCTAAGGAAGACTAAATTTTTTATCTCAACTAGATTTTCAAATAAAAATATTATGGGTATGGAAAATTAATTTAAACCTTCATTTTTGTTATGTGTTTTTCTGTCCATGGCTGTGAATGCACATTCCACAATATTAATCTAAAAGGCCAGTTCGAAATATGAAAATACAATTTTATTTTTTTTCACGTGCAGAGTCAGAGCCTCTGCATCTTATAACAAGTGATTTTAAGGTATATTTTTGTCCATGTATTGATTTCATTGATGGATTTTATTAAATTATCCAACCAAATTTCCTATATAAATATTTTAAGCTTTTCAACCAAAATCAACTATAGATTAGGGAAATTTTCAGTTGGGTTCTTAAGGCAAATTTTTCCCACATTTTTCCCTATTTTTTCAACAGTTCACAATGTAAAATTATTATTATTAAGCACGTTTCACTATTGATGTGCAATTGGGGTGTTGTTCTGGTACCAAAATTTTCATTATTGATGTCATCTAGGGGTGTTATTATGATGATAATCACTTGTAGCATTTCAAGAAGTTGATACTATTTGATTTATTTAGAACTTTGTATAAACAACTTAATACTTGTTTTCACATGTAAGTTAAGGGACAATTTCAAATCAAGTTTGTGTTCGATTGATAGAATACATATTGTTTGTAATGAGCCACATATAAATGGCCAAATACATTTTTTATGAAAGGCTTGATCATTCAAAAACATGGATGGATTTTTTGGCTTTTATACAAGGTATGAATCCGTATAGGAGAGCAAAAAGTATTCACGGGATGAGGAAACTGAACATTAGCTTCCTTCATTTATCTTATCATTTCAAATGGCTTGCATATATTTAATTTATGTGACTGAGGTAGCTTCACTAGATAATGTAGAATTGGAAAAAATAAGATGTTGGTATCAGAACAAGTTGATTTTGATGATGATAGAAGTGGAGATAGGAATGATATAAGTGGTCATTCAACTTAGGAAGTTTCAGTGAAAATTTCTGGAAGAAGTAGTTCATTGAATACTGAAATAAAAGAATCTTTCAATGAATCTGTGAATTTTTCCTAGATAAGTGGTGGATTTCAAGTTGCATATGACTTAAGCTAGCTTATTTTTTATTGCATAAAATTTATGGATAACTCACTTGGAGTAAATATAACAAAAAACAAACAAAACCCAAAGCCTACATCTTTAGAGTCTTCTGATATTTCTTTCAAAAACCAATACATTGGAAGGGAAAAGGTGGAGGTTTAAAAAAAACTATACATTCAATCAATCCAGTTGAGCCTGCTCCAAGAACTAATATAGACACAAATGTTGGAAGACGATTCCAAATGTTCAGAGAAATTTTGAATTACATGTGTCAGATTGTGTCATATTTTGAGCCTGAGTCTGATGAATATAGAACATGAAGAACAATACTAATGGAAAGAGATAATTCTCATGTTGTTAGGGAGATAGAAAGTTGTATGGTTGATAATGAAGATTTAGGAGAGCCATGGACCTTTTTAGATGTAGAAGTATAAAATTTAGGTCTACTTAGAATATTATATTGACTCTATATTCCTAGTTAGGATCACAATTTACAAAGTCTTGTATAATTCTTAATTTTTAATTACTTGTTGTAATCTTGTGTCAACAATACTTTTCTCCACCCACTAGATTTATACTAAACAGTTTTATTGTTGAAGTGTCACTTCTTCCTAAAGATAACTAGAGGAAACAATACAACTAAAAAAGTGCAACATGTGACATTCTTGGTAAAAAATTCTATCTCTGTTGTGTTTTATTATGTTGGATAAAATTAAAATTGTAATGTACCATAAGCATGGGAATTCAAAATATTGGGACAGAAATGTGTTCATTTATTTTCATTTATTACTTTAGTTGAAGATAACATTTCATCAACAAATGTTGTACACTGAGAACAAAATAGGTTGAAAATTTATTATATGGTGACGTTATATTTTCTTTGTTTATACAGGTCATTTGGCCACATAGTGGCCACTAGTTCCCAACCGAAGAAAAATTATTCAAGTTTCTTGCTTTTATGAGGAAAAATGGCATTGACAATATTGTTTATGTTGAGGTATATATCTTATAAGTCCTATATAGTTTAATTTAGTTTATATTCCAATTTTCATCGAATTTCATGCCTTATACTTTGCATTGTATCTTCTTTTTTCTTAGAAAAGATACTTAGTATTGGTGGTAGAAAGTAGGAATTGAAGAAAGAAGAGAATAATATCACTAGAGCGACAAAATGAAAATTAAAGAGAGAGAGAAACGAGCAGTTTTCTAGTGGTACTCGTAGAGCCAATATCTTGCATAAGACACAAACATAGAGATTGATGGTCAAGTCTTCAGAGTTCATGAATTCATCTTCAATGCCTTGGAAACACAATGATAATGTTTTAAAGTGATGAAACAATATTTCATGTGTAAATTGTACTCTAACCAACATTAAGTTGGAAACCCATATTGTAATACTTCACATTTTATCAAATATAATTTATGTGGTTGGAACTATTTATAGTTGCACTTGATATTACTTAGTATTGTAATCAACATATGTAACTTTTTGTTTCCATACTAAATGAACATGTACATTATATGGCATTTTTTTTTAAATTTAGTTGAAAAATCATACTAATTAATTTATGTTGATTAATAATGAACACATAAAATAAATCTAAAACTACTAAATTAGTAGTTTATGTTTATTAATGATTAACCCAAGTAAAATGAATATACGACTAAATTAGTTTCTTTTAACGATTATTAATGAAATTATATGAAATGAATATAAAATAATAAAGTATTAATTTATATAATGAATATGAAACTACCAAAAAAAGTTAAAACACTATTGCAAATGATAAATTTGTGATTACAAATGGCGACTAAATTTTGCATATATATGACTATTAGTAGCTAGTTTACAGTATCTTATAACACGTCCAAAATTCAATCATATTTATTTGGTCATTAATTGGTTTGAAACGATGACTAAAATTTTCATATATATGACTATTAGTACCTAATTTACATTATCTTATAACATGGCCAACATTTTGGTAATATTTGTTTAGTCATTCATTTTTTTTCTCAACTGATCATTTAGTAATATATTTTGTTGTATATTTGGTCATTAATTGTGGAAATCAATGATTGAATTAATGACTAAATGTACTGCTAGACAGCAAAATTGGGACACCCAATTAATGACTAAGCTAAAAACGACTAAAATTTTGTCGCATTATAAGATACTGTAAATTTGGTACTATTGGTCACTGACTAAAAAATAGTCGTTTATATGAAAATTTTAGTCATTTTTTAAATAACTAATTAGCCATTTTTTATTAGCATGTACATATATATCAAGTTTTATTATGCATGCTATTATCTCATTCAATGTATGGGATGTGTATCAAATTTAATTTACATTTGTGTCAAATGTCTATCTAAATATGATTAACTAGTTCATTTGTTAATGTGTTTAGATTTCTATAAATGCGTTAATATTCGATTAATTAAAAATATCTTAATAGAAGGTGACTCCTCAAGAATATACGAAGCATTGATGGTCTTCTAATTGAATATACATTAGTTAACGGTAGTACTACAATTTGCGAGTCAAGTATTATAACTATACGATGGATACCATGAGAAATAACATGAGAAAATAACTCTATCAAAACATTATACTCAACGATATAATTTGTAGAGTGATTGATACAAATCCATTGTAAACTCACTAACTCACCATTAAGGAAAAAATAAATCTTCCCACTGTGTCTGCAGGTGGTATTAGAGCTAGATTGAGATAGAAACACGAGTTCTCACTGTGTCTGTAGTTGGTATCAAAACTACATTGAGGCATGAATACTACTGCCCACTATGTGTGGATTTGGTATCAAAGTTGAATATAAGCATTACATAGTTGTTCGCAATGTGAAATTAGGGAAAATTTGGCAGGGGTAAGGCAACAAGCCAGGGTCGAGCTGAACGAACTAATTTTATGGTTGTAATGCATTCACAGAGCAAGAAAATGGAAAATAGTGGATAGGAACCACAATTAAATCATGAATCAAGCATGAACACTGAGAAATTTTTCATGAAGAAGGTGTTGGACCGAATGGATGAGCTAAACACAAAAATGAATGCACTTGAGGTAGAGAATGTTGAACTTAGAGAGAAGTTTTCCGAGAAGGGGGAGAGTCATCTGGAACCTAAGGTTCGATATGAGTATCTTGAATGGAGATATGAACAAACCATGAAGGAATTCTAGGTACTTGAAACTATGAAGGATCAAGGCATGAAAGCGATTTTGAAACTGCAAAAGAGTCTTTCTAAAGCTCTGAACAAGGTTGCGATTTTGAAGAAAGAAGTGGGGAAAGGTTCAATTGGAGGATCTACCCACATCAAGATTAAGGAACCTCATTCATATGATGGAATGAGAAGATAAAAAAATCTTGGAAACTTTCTATGGGATATGGAGCAGTATATTGAATGGTTCAGGCTTACATCAGAGGAGGCCAAGGTGAAGGTTGATGCAAAACTCCTTACAAATGATGCCAATATGTGGTGGAGGGGGAAAATGGATTAGTTTTCCCATGATAATGCTGAGGAAATATCTACTTGGGAAGAAATGAAGGAAGCATTGTTGGCTCATTTCAGATCACAAGATGAAACATGGGATGCACGAACAAATATCAAGTACATTAAGTAAAATGGAAGCCTTTAAGGCTACCAACAATAATTTGTGAGCATGGTCTTGGAGTTACCTTACAAGGTGAAGAAAGTGAAGATTTTAAACTTCATGAAACATAACATCAAAAATACTTGAGGAGGAATTTTCTGCAGTTGATAGGTTGGTAGAACATTACGATGAATGGACTAAGGAAAAGAAGAAGAAGTTATATAAATTAAAGGATAAATATTCAAAGGAGGATGGTGCGAATATAAATGGTAAACCGAAGGTGAAGAAAACTTTGAAGCATTGGTTGTGTAAGGGTGATGATACAGTGAATAACTGTCTTTCAAGATCAAATATTTCAGCTATTACATAGTCATATGGAAAGAAGGAGGAACCAACGATTGGTATGACACAAATTTTGGGTGAAATAACATTGAAGGATCCTTTCCCAAAGCACAATCCTGAAAGGAAAAAAATGGAGTATGTTGAGATGAAGGTTGTGCAGGGCACAATTCTTACTAAGGTGGAAAGCAATGCAGCCCATAAATTCATGAGAGAGGAGGTAATAAGAAAAGTTGGATTGAAGTTTGTTACAAATAAAGCTCATATAAAAGCAGTGAAATCTCCACCAGACAAAGTAATTGGAGTACAAGAGGATGTGGAGGTGAATATTGGTGAAATGATAGGAAAATTTGACTTCATGATCATTCGAATGGATGATTATGAAGAAATTTTGGGAATTAAATTCATGAAGGAATTTTAAGCGATGATGGTGCCACATTTGAAGAAGTTGTATATTTATGATGGAAGGGAGGATTTACGGTTGAGTGTCCAAACTATGACAGCCATGAAGGTTGAGTGTAAGATAACGATGATGGGTGTGGAAGAAGATCAATGAAACAAATATGTCTATGAGAGGTTGAAACGAATGAATGAAAAACTCATGGAGCAGGAAAAAGTCATAAGAGAATTGTTCTATAGTTTTCTGGACTTGACAGGTGGACTAGAGGTAATGGAGGAGTGCAATAATGTGAAATAAAAGACACATCAAGATTAGAGGAATATGATTTCGACACTTGGATTGAGATGTTGGAGCAAGACGGTGATGGAAGGCCATCAACCTTCTCACCCCCACCCTATTTCTGAACATAGAATGAGGATGGGATCATTTCCATGTTCTCATGGCAATGAGACCCCTTAAAGTAATGAGAAATATATGAGGCAAGATGGACAAAGCATCATATGGCAGCTGCATGCGATGATAGTCATGATGATGGTAGATTCATGAGTTTTTGTGGAGGAGGCATTATAGGCATATTAGATTCCTGATTAGGCACCAACACGAGGGGTACCAACACATGATGTTCTTGTTGTGTTGCGACGAGATATGGGCATGGAGAAGGTCATAGGTAGATCTATCTAGTTTTCGTAATGATGGTCTTGGAGATGGAGTTTCCCAGGATGGTGTTGTCAAGGGAAAAACCCATTGTATAGTGGAGGAGGATGTCAGGGCCTCAAGTTGGACAAGCACCCATGACCACCCACACAAATGAGGAGATTTGAAAAAATGAACACGAGAAAAGAGCACATTTAACCAAATGCATGTGGAGGGAAAGTTAGGAGGGAACACACCCACACGAAGGCATGGCACCCGACCGTACAAAACTGAGAGGCGAGTCATAATGGGTGTGTTTAACTGAACGAGTGTGCTGGGTAAACTAGCATAATATGTGTGACGAGAAAATTTATAGAGATCCTATTGGTGGACCTTAGCCCAAGGCGCCTAGTCTTGATGACGTGCAGAAAAGATAGGATAAACAATAAAGACAAGTGGAGAGAACCGATGAACATATGAAGGATAGAATGGAAACTACGGCAAGGTGTGTTCATGCAAAAGGGGTGCACGACTGCTAAGGATGTGCCTGACTGCAGGAGGGTGTTAAGAACTTAGAGTTAAGGTCATATCAATGTGAACGGGGGGACATTTAGAAATATGACAGGTCGACCAGGGGTGTCGGGCCACATGAAGAGACATGTCGGTTGCATGAATTTCGGATGAGTAGAATGCATATGAATTGGAGGATGGAAATTAATTTAAGTGAGAAACCATGTAAACTAGGCAAGTTCAGAGTTGAACGAGTAAGGGAAAAAAAGTGCGAACTAAAAAATAATAATTTGAGCTAAGGGTAGGAGAAAAACGAGGGTGAAGGTAGGTTGAGGCTCAATCAATGAGCCTATACGACCAAGGGCGAGATGGTTTACTATTCTAAATGAAAAATTCAGGTTTTTTGGGTAATCACAGTGAATCAGGAAGAGGTAGATTTGAGATCATGATAGGATATATTGTAGTCCCAACTTCTAGATGGATAAGCAGGGGCCGAGCTGATTTAAAAACTGGGTAAGTTCAGATCACTATTGTTGCACGAAGTACTGCAGGTTCATAAAGAAGCATGGGAATAATGTACAGTGGGTTGAATGACTAGGAAAGGATGCAGGTCAACTGCATGAATAGTTGAATGAGAAGGCATAAGTGTTGGTAGCTTCACAACAGGTTGCACGATTTTTGTAAATCGGTAGGTGAGTTAATGGGAAACTTCCACCACACTGTAAAATTTTAAAATTTGTATATTGTTTGAAGAAGTTTAAAAATTGAAGTTGGGAAAACTATTGGGAGTTTCCCATCCCTTTATTACTATTTTTCACATGTATTAATGTTAAATTAATTTAAATAATTTCCGCTGCATATAAATAAAATAAGTGAACTCTTAACAAAAATAAACTAAGTGTTGGAGGTTAGGTGTAGTCCAAGAACTTGAGTAGTGAAAAATAGTTGGTTGGTGTCGCACCATGTCCAAAAGTGGACTTAGAGTCGCCACTAGTGTGGGTTTGTGAAATTCATCCTTTTTCTTCTTCTTCTTAGCTTCCTGGTTACTATGATTGATACTTTCACCAGGCAAGGATGAAGAAACAACAAGTGAAGAAGGCAAAGGGTCAACTTTAGGATCAACTTGAGTTTTATGTTGTTCAGGTGGAGGATAACTTTGTTGAGGAGAATTTTGGACATTCAGAACCATAGGGGCCAAAAAAAAACAAGCTGGTAAACCAATGGTAAATTTGGGAAGGGACAACGTCGCCATATAATGGGTACAAATATCTCCAGAATAAGGAAAAGGACTAGGATTCTTATTAGAGGGGTTTACTTGATTATTGGACTAGGGAACTGTCAACATTAGTCTCAACCTAAGATCTAATAAGGAGTTGTTCCATGGTGAGGATTTTTTTCCACAGTAAATTAATTGATTTTAGAAATTAAAGACACAAAGTAAATCAAAAGGGTAACAAGGAAAAATGGTTTACCATACTCTCATAGATATATTAGGGATGATATAATTTCTCCTAAATATTTTTAGGTGTCTGGTGGACAACAATACATTGCTTATTTTGGTCCAGAGGAGATTAGGTGCCTCTCACTATTACTGACCACCATTGCACATTATACCAGTGACAGGCATCACATTAGTTTCCCTCTTTTATTTTATGTTGATTCTTTATTTCAGAGGCCATGACTTGTTAGATGGTCTGCCATTATTTTGCAGCGGTTTTGTATAGCCTTAGATAGATTTCGTTCTCAGGCACGTGGGAGGTTGACCTTCCCTTTTTCTTTTGAGCTATTTTTTTTGGTTTTTGAGAGGTTTCTGTAGACTAGGCCTACTTTTGTTCGTCGGCCTCGTAGGTCAATGATAAAGGTACGGAGGCACATTTGGGGTGAGATGATGCCCAAAAGGTTCCATTTAGAGTATCCGGCTATGATTTCTAGTGATGCACTGGAGCTACTGGCTAGTGAGGATGACGACATGTTTGCGATGGTGCCATGTCCTTACGTGGGGTTGGATTGATGAGTTTTTACCAACATCCACTTCACACAAGATGAGCCACCAGATGATAGAAGTAATATTAGTGTTTTCTTTAAATTAATATAGTTTCATTTTATTGCATTATTAATTAGAATAACATTTATTCTAAAACGTTCTTTAAATTTTTTTATTAAATTGTTTAATGAAAATTTCTAATTATTGTTATGCAATATATATTTTGTAGATATTGGCAAGTTCGCTAGGGACATGACTCCACCCCCACTGGATGATCCTATAGATGAGGAGGAGATGGCAGAGGCCACAAAGGGTGAAATACCTCCTCGGGTGCAGATACACACGGGCATGTGACATAGGGATGACATTCGATTCATGATGGATTTGGGGGACGAACTATGAAGACTCCTGGTTGATGAGGGAGTCTTCCCTGCTACTATTAGAGACATACAAGCAGATCATATGCTCTCAGAGCTCTGTAGGGACATGTCGTGCGATATGATGAGCCTTATGCCTCATATTGTCGGAGCTTCCAGGCTATTAGAAGATAGGAGGGATAGGCACCATGGATATGCGCAACACAACATCTCGGATGATGATCATGAGGGGAGTGATGATTCTAGTACTCCACCTTCTCCTAATTCACCTTGTGCGGATGAGAAGCCAACATCTAGTCCTGAGCAGGCATCATTCGAGCAGAAACCTCTTTAGGAGACACCATCTGAGCAAGCACCTCCTGAGAAGGCACCATCTACAGGCACAATTGACTAAGCATGCCTCGACTAGCTATAGTATTGATGTAACACAAGATATTTGACATTTATATGTAGTTCTATTAAAGTTGTATATTTTTTACATTATACATATATATATGGTACATGTATTTTATGTTCATGTTGGTGTTCATCATGATCTGTATATTTTTAGGTCATGTTAGATATGTTCATTAAATGTGCTTGCACATAGATGTGTATGTTATACCATAAATTTAACATGAGATGTATATTTGATGTTTGTGTTGTGATTATGTTATACAATGCTTGTGTTTTGTTATATGATCATGATCACGATGATTAGATGATGTTAGCGAATTTGAATGCGTATTTTAGAATATGATGTTTTTACGATGGTTATTATGGTTGTGATGTTTATCTTTAATGTTAAATCATGATATTTATTAAATATTATGCAATGGTAATTGTAAAATTGTAAAATTGTAATTTAATTGTATGTATCGTGATTGTAATTGTAATTGTATGTAAAATTTTAAAATTGTAATTGTATTGTCATCATTCAATTTTATTAAAATTGTAAAATTTGTAAAAATTGTAAAATTGTAAATTAATTGTCAAATTTCAACCATAACTACCATACAATTTAATCATTGTCAAATTGTAAAATTTATACCGTACATATTGTTAGATTACCATAATTGTAAAATTGTAAATTTGTAAGAATATCAATAATTGTAAACTAATAAATCTAGAATGATATTAATTTTTGTAACATAATAAAGTTTAGAAAATCATGAAAATAAATTCATGTTTAAAATTATCATTATTTTATTATGATCTTACATATGAAAAATAAAAGTATACATTAATACATTTTTTTAAAATTTTGAAGATATTATATATATATATAATAGGGTGTAATTATTTAAGTAATGATATAGTGAAAAACCATTTAAAGCAATCAAGTAGTTGTACTATTTTAGGAATTGACATAAAAAAAAAACTTGATACAGTGCATTCCTTTCGAGATCAACATATTTGAAAATTTTCAAGTGAAATGATTTTAGCATTAACAAAATGAAAGCTAATTAATTCAAAATACATATTATAATGTTTCGGAAAAAACAGTCTTAGCTATAAGGTTAAGTCCTCTTCTTTATAAAAGCCCGTCTTAAATAGTATAAATGATGAAATAAGACATGTACCATATCACTCTTTTTTCTCGTCACCCTCATTATCTTCCAGCTTGCTTGGCATGATAACACTATTGTTCTCAAAAATATGTTTTGATCTAGGGTCATGTCTCAATATGAACCATCAATCCCTATCCAACACATCTAGCTAAAAAAAAACATGGTTGCAGTGTTTTGGGAAAACATAAGGCTCCTTAGATTCATCCCACATCTTTGTAGAGTTGATATGTATATCAAACTACTATCGTGATATTCCTCTACATTATTTCGATCAAAGGTGTCGCACCACTGGAACCTAAGAATAACACATTGGAAAGAAGAGAACTCCACTTCAATGCTCTCTTGTATATTTCCGATGTAACCTAATGTCCCTCATACTAGGTTTTGATCACAATGGCTAGCTTTAGTAGATTTATCAACCTTGACTTCCACTCTAAAGTATTGTGTCATCTGTCCATCATTACCATTTTTTGTGCCAAAATGGTGTCCATATGCCCACATAGATGGGAAAAAATGCACCTATAAAAAATTTATAAAGTAATAGTGTAATGTGTCTAATAACCCAACTTTTAAAATATAAAATATAGATGTTACATTTCAAAGGTGAATTATTAAGTTTAAAATGTACATAAGTAGATTATTACTGAGTTTTTTCACCCAATCGCTATGTTTAGCGTATCCTCTTCAGCACGCGGGTAACAACCAGTTGCACCTTATTTCTCTCTGACTTGGTCAGCAATCGAATTTTTGAGGCATATAATTGGCATATTTTATTTTAAATGATGAGTATAAGCCACACTTATACCATTCAACTATTTGAATTATTTCTTGTCACTATCCCATTCCATCCTCTTTTATTTGTAGAATGCGACCCACGATTGTGTCACTTTGGAATTGTAAAGAACGATTTTATTGATTGCTTCAATTTCTGCATTTTCTAATGAAATCAAACTGACATATATTACATATGAGATCAAAATATACATTATATCTAAGCTGAACGTGAATATTTGCTTTGTGTAAATTTCAAAAATTATAATTCTCTTACTCTTTATCAATCTCCTTTTTCCATTCGTTTAGAGAAGCTCCCCTTCTCTTTTGTATTCATCCCTTTCATCATCCCAAATCACCACACCTAATGTGTTGGTGATCTAAAATGTAATCATTTACATGATAGAAATAATCATACAATATGTACCCCTCTACCATAGACCCCTCGGGTTTTGTTGTTTGTTAAACAAAACCTTTCAAAGTTTTCATGTATCTCTCTAATAAGAACATCCAACAACAAGAAATCACCGCAACTAATTCAACCTCATCTACTGGGTGGATTATAAGATGAACCTGCAAGTCCATGAAACTCTTCGGCAGTTCCTTCTCAAACATACAAACAATCTCAACTATCTCTTGAAGCCACCATGGAATGCTAGCCAAGTGAATATCCTTTGACGTGATCCAACGTAAAAATTTAGATAATTTAGATATGGAACATCCTAAGTCTTGGGGGAAGTCATGTTTCACACACCCACACACGAGAAAATGATAATGACATTACAAAGCTATAAACACATGGATACCAAATTAGTTATGTTTTATGATCTCGTGGGATAAAAATTATTAATATAAAAAATAATAAAATCATGCTTTTGAAATTATACGTACTCTTAGAATATTCAAGTGGTCATGTGATTTCAACCCCAACAAATGGTCTTCCAAGGTGAAGTAGCACCATAGTGAATACCCATAAGAATATGGCACCCTCACACCCATTACAACTTCCTTTGCCAAACAATGATTATCTTTTTTAAAAATCCATGGGACGTCACCTTCTTTGAAATACCAATTAGAGGGACCAGCCTCTCTCGTAATTTCTAATTGCCTTGGCCAATGTTTCTTTTTATTTTTTGAAGTAATAAGATATTTCCTAACAGCCAATATGTCAGTTTTTTTCAATGATATGTGCCTCCATAAATAAGATGAAACATTTTTAAATATATGCATGGGATCTAGTAAGTGGGTAATATTAAGACGATCCCAATATGGGGGGCTATAAAATATAGATTTCCTTTTCATCTCAATGGGGAATTTCTCAACATAGGTGTCGAATAATTATGGATCATCGAACATAGGCTCCCTGTTAGCACTCCACTGGATCTACGAAGGCTGAAAAGGAGACCAACAAAGGTAACCACATACCACTTTGACCTAGTAGCTAGCCCTACTAGGCTGAGAGGGCTCTCTCAATGAAATCACAGCCAAATTGATTGGATCATGAAATATTTTAGGCTACGTATGTAGACTAGGGTCTGATTTGATTTTGAAGGTTTGTGTTGGATGGTAAATTAGGTCTAGGAAAAACTAGGTCAGGGCTCTGAAAATCAGATTTGTAGAGATTTAATGGAGCAAGGTAGGTACACACTTTAGCACTTTAAAGGTATACTGGTGAATATGGTAGTTTGATATGGTTTCAAAATGATCATGGGAATCATGAAGTCATTTATATAAGAAGAAAGTGAACATAACTGTGGTGACTTCTCCAAAGAAGAGCATCAAAATATGAATTCAGCTTATCAAACTTAGAGATCAATCACATAAGAAATTTAAATGAAGATGGAAGTCACAATACTTTCAAACATATGATAACAAAAGAAGCAACACTGCTAAAACACATACCACATGAATCCCAGCACAATATCTGCAAAGTCTATATATTAGTTCCTGCCAAAATCACTGAATACACTAGTGTTCCAAGGTAAATTCCACAACATCCAATCATTCAAATGGCAGAGAAAATGAAAGATATGGAGCAAAAAAGACTTCTCCCCACTCTCAGAGGTCAAATGGATGAATTTTGGATCCATCATTAGGGGAATTTTTATTTCTAAAATGGGCCTCCTAAGGAAATTATAAAAAAATATCGGAAATAATAAAATAAGATCTGATTACATCATCAAATTTTAGAGGGAGAAAATAAAAAACTACTTTTCAACTCGTATTTTGAACTTATCTCCTTAAGGTTTTACTCAAATTTCGAGCAGGAATACTCGTTGGATGAAAAATTTAATTTCTCATCCAAGGAGTACCCAGGTTGCATACTTTTGATGAACGTTTCGACCTGAAAAATGAGAAATACATGAAAAATGTGATTGTAATAATGTTTTTTCATGTATGTCTCCTTTTTCATGTAGCAAGGTCCATCAAAATTATGTAACATGGGTAATCCTTTGATAAGGAATTAATTTTCTCATCCAACTAGTACTCCCACTCGAAATGTGAGTAAACCCTTAGGGAGATAAGTTGAAAATATGAGCTGAAAAAGTAGTTTTATTATTTTATTTTATTTTTAATCTTTTTACCTTTTTACTCCAAAAATAGTGAATCACCCCACATGGTTGACATAATTATATTGAATCCTATTGGTTCTTATAAAGTTTATTTTGGTTGTACGTTTTTCTTAGAAGGCCCATTTTAGACCTCAAAATTCCCCTAATGTCCCCAAAATCCTCAACTAGAATCCTCATGACTAGGGAGATCAACAAAATCTCCCTTTTTTGGGTGAAACTCATTCACTTGACCCAAAAAGACAAATTTTATTTGATGTATATACCTTTAGTAACTATAGTATACATAACTACATTTTATTTACAAATTTACATCAGTAAAATTTCATGAAATTTATCAACCAACTGAGAAAAACTCGAAATTTTGAAGAGAACAAGCAAACTGGAAAAGTCGCAGCATGTCCCTGAGATAAGGGCAGCGTGGCCTTTTAGTTGATTTTTGATTTCCTTGTTGAAGTCCAAATTTAGCTCAAGCTATCTCATTTGAAAGTTTCTTCTGTCTTTCTATCCAAAATGTCATTAGCAGTTAAAATGATGGAGCTAAGCCCCTGAAAATCCACTTTTTCAAAAATTGGTCTAAAAGCATAGCATGTGGCTGAAAAAACTTGCAAAAAGGTCTTTTGTATGATATTTTTAGCTTTTAAACCTATCAAAAGCTGAGATTTTTTATTCAGAGGAGTTAAAATGTGATGTAGAAGCCAATATCTATCCATCCCAATTGAGTTTGCATCATTTAAAGGCCTCCAAAAAAATCGTAGTGTGGCCCACGCTACGCTTTTTACAGTTAGACTGTGCAAAAGCTAGTGAAATTTGGCCAAAATGTCAAAAATGATAAAACATTATCCAAAACTTTCAAAATTGTTGTGTAAGTTCCAAGTTAGGTTTTCTATACAATCAATGATGCATTAGCTAGCAAATGGAGTTTTCCCTATTCTTCTTGGTGATTATGGTTTCTTTTAGCTTGTTTTACATTCACTTGTATTGGATATTGCAGACCTTGTTTCTTGTGTAGTAGTGGTGGACCATGTGCCTCGTCATCTTATTATCCCTGTTAGCTTTGTGAAGGAGCTTCTCTAGGTGGTCATTTACTCTGGCTAACCAATACTCCCTGTCTTCATCTATCTTCTTAGTAATCCTCTCATTCACAGTGAGCTTGTAATGTTTCTCCTTTTGCAGTGCCTCTTTAAGACCTATAGTTCTTGGTCCTTTTCTAGTGGTATGGGCCTCATCCTCACTGATAAATACTCTTTTTACTTTGACATCTTTCCTAGTATCCTTAAACAGGTCCTTTTCCAAGAGTATTTTCTTTTCCTTTAATTGTTTGTTCTCTTGCTCAAGGAGCGAGATAACAAACTTGGACCTTTCCAAACTATCTTGTAGCTCTCTACTTTTGGCATATTTTTCTTTGAAAACTATGTTTAGGGTTTCTTTTTCATCTTGGGACTCTATTTCCACCATCTCAATGTCATGGTGAAAGTATTCTTTCTCTTGGACAACTATCTCCCGTTGCTTATAATATCCATGCTTCGTTGATGTAGAAGGCAAGGCCCCTTCCACAATTTGTGGAGAAAACACTTGCCTATTTCCTCTCTGATAAGTTTTAACCTCTTTATCCTTTTCTCTCTACTTAACTGCAACCATACTAGATGACCCAACATCTGTTTGTGTAACTAGTGTTGATGGTGTAATAGGTCTAGCAAGTTGTTGGATGGAGATGTGAATACCTTTGCATCAATAAAATTTTCCCATCAAACATTTAGTTGTTTTAGATGGTGAAGAAAAATGATATTGATAAGTGAGTGATGGAAAATACTATTCATTTGCAACTGATATTCTCTGTGATGTAACTTGTAGGCCATCTTGTCAATGCTCCTGTACAAAAAATAGGGAATGTTGAGAAGATTTACCCTAGTGAAATGCATGAGTAACTTGATGTGGTAGTTGTATAGCCTAGAGAATATTCCCTCATAATTGAAATACTTCATTATGATTTTCATCATGGGAGAAAACCTATCAATTAGCTGACCAAAAGGGAATATTTTCTTGATGTTATTTTTGTATGGTGATTTGAAGTAGGGTTGATACAGTTGGGCATCCAATTCATGAGTTTTGAACCAATTTTCACCTACATTAGGTATCCCTATTTTTTTTACAATAATACCTATTGAAATGGTGAATTTCACCCCTACAATGGTGACTTGGTGTTTGTGCAGGTTTATGATGAAGGTTCTAGTCAAATCTGGATGGCTTTGCACTCTATGGACCATTTCACAAAACTCATAACAATCGACATGTTGGAAGCATTTTAATCTCAAGGGTGATGAAATCAAATAATTGGTGTATGATGGCACAAACCTTGAGACTCTCCCTCCATGGTGTTTAGTTTGCTACAAACCTTGGGGAGAGGGGAAAGGAAAAGGAAATGGGATTATGGGGTTAGGGATTTGGAATAGGTGTGGGAAAATTTAGGGAAGGTGTAGGGGAGTTGGGGACCTTAGAAAGGTGGAGGGGAGTTAAAATAAAAATGAAAATGGGCTAGGTAATTTAACTACAGGGGTATAGTTTAGATGCCTAGAAAAGCGTAGCATAGGGGTAGGGTTTTAGGCAATAGGATTTAGGATATGAAATTGGGATGGGAATCAAGGTCGTAGGAGTTATTTTAGATTTAAAGTAGTTAGGGTAAGGAGCCTAGGGTTTGTTGGCTAGTAAAACAATGTAAACCATAAAGCGTAATTCTTTTGAGAAAAACGTAGCAATGGAGGGATGCATTATTTCTTGACCATAATCATGAGGGAACTGATGAAAGGTGGGGTGAAATGGATATATTTACTTATTTGAAACCATTTGAAAACTGTACCAGAGTTGAAGAAACCCTTTGCAATCACTCTTGACCTCCAATGCACAAAACATAGCTTCACTGGACAAAGCGCAACGTTCTCCATAAAAGCGCAACGCTTTAAGGAAAAGTGCAACACTACACTAGAAATTCAATTTCTTGAAGTAAAAATTTGGCTTTTGAATTTGGAAAGTTGGGAGATCGATGATGAAGAGTAATAATGAATTTATTTTGGTCCTTTAGGGCCTTTCAAACTTGGATTAAAATCATTAAATGGTCATGGACCCACATTTTCCTTTTCAAAATTAACTTTTCATTCGCTTTTCTTTTTTTAACCTTGAAACTTGATTATTTATACTATGAAATTTTGGTGGCTTTGGAACATTGAACTTATTCCTGTAACCTTGAACATTTTCTAGTGGAACTTGAGCATTCACAACTAATTGCAACTATAAAGTACTTACTACAAATTAAGAACATAAAATTCCATTTTTTCTTTGAAATGAAATTTATTGATGAGATTAATTTATTGTCACTCCTCCACTTACTGGACTTTATGCATGGAATGATGATTTTATGACCTTGGAACCCTAAATACCTAATTGAGACTCTCAATTGAATGAAACAATAATGGATATGACTGAAATGCTGATGATAATATCTGAAAGATGATACACTCAACTAAGTGGTGACATGGACCAGCAATTTAAAATTTTTTGAAGGAGTGGAAAATATTCCTAAACCTTCAAATTTTTTCTTCAAGACCTAATGAAATGAAAAAAATTTGACTATGAGACCCTAACAGGACATGATAAGAGCCCATTGATCATTGGTGATAGGATGCAAATACTGACACTAAAATTGGCTACAGCTAGGAATGGCAGCTCCTTAGAGGTGTCATGAACACCATAGACCAAGTAGCCTGACCATTGGGCATGGAGTCAAAATAAAAATACCAAACTCGAAACATAAAACTAACTAAAAAACTAAACTGACTTGAACTGAAAAAAACATACAAAACTTATTAATGGCAACATATAGCCAACACTTGAGGGCTTCAAATCCCAATGACAACTAGCTGCCTACTTAAGACATATGTACAATCATGTGAAGTGATCCATCTAGTGTAATCAATTGAGAATATTGATACTTACTCGAATCATGCTCGTAGTTTCCTTCAGTAGGAAAAAAAAACAAAATATAGGCAACTCTGAGTGTTCACTGAAAATGTCCTCATGATCCATAATTCAAGAAAATACATCTTCCCAACTAACTATAGAAAATTAGTAAAAGGATCTTAAAAAGTCTAAAATGTTACCTTTTCTTGAGATCCAAAAAAAGAAAAATGCATAGGGAAGTATGACCTTCTATTATCTGAGTGTTGGCTGTAATTTCCTAAAGAATAGGAAACTATGACTCTATCTCTTGCACGTTATCTGTCTTAAGCTCATACTCCTCAAATTCATAATCTAAATCATCCTTGAATAGAAAAAATTCTTCAATATTGTCAAACATGACAGCTTTACCCTCTTCATGAAATAAAATGGTCTCTGTTATCTGATCTCATTGTAGGAAATCATCATCACAAATTGGCTTACTGATAAAAAATTCTTGTATAGTTTCATCAATTTCATGACCGTCATCATTTAAACTCAGATTTTTATTTTCAATGATGGAAGAAGTTTCACTAACACATTCTTGACTATGTGAACACTGAAAACCTACATTATCTTGGGTTGTAACATGAATTTTCAGGAGATGATCTATTTCATCTTCATACAGAGAAGAAACTTGATTTTTATAGCAGTTAACATTGGCTTGATAATTTTCACTTTCAAGATCAGGAATAGGAATTTTTTTTTCTTTGTCCCAATATTTTTCATCTAAGGAGGAAGCTAATGATTCTTGTTGGGAGGGAAAATCATGAAGGGCTTCTATGATCTCATCATCTAGACACTCTTCCTCCCCATACAAATTTTCAATAAACTCAAAGAAATTTTCAAAAATCTCGCAATAACTATCTATCATCGACAAGGAAGAATTATATCTTTGATAACATTGAAATAAAACTGAATAAAAATCGTTCAGAGAATATAAAATATTAGATGGTAGGCTCTCATGCCATGATCTCGCTTTTTCCTCCAAGGTAGCCATGAAAATATTCATCAGACAATTTTCAGGAAACTCAATCTTTAGTCTGTGAATATGAAAATGAAATTTGACCAAATTAAATCTATCACCTTCTCCATCCTGACCTTTAAACTTTGGCAATCCCTTTTTACAATCTATACAAGGAATACAATTCAGAAAACTAGGAATATGAGCTCGATTCATAGGAGCATACCTTCAAGCAGTTGAATCCATCTTGACAACATTGACGCCACCAAGAATTTATTTAGATTACCTGTTCTTGAAAAGTGGACTTGCCATGAAAATTTTGAGCATTTGGATTCTTCGACAATGGATTATCTAGGTGAATGATGGAGGGTGAATCTCTCTAATAAATTCAAGGCCCCACTGCTGAAAATGTGCTTTCATAGAAATAGGCTACAAAGGTAATGTGAGAATATTTCTTTTACCTTGAAATATCTGACATTAGTGACAACTCATCATTGTTTTATATAAATATGAAAAAAGAGTTGGAGAATAATATCCAACCCTCAAAACCTTATTAGCCGTGGTTAT
The DNA here is from genome assembly GCA_034641835.2 of Pinus albicaulis. Lineage (NCBI taxonomy): Eukaryota > Viridiplantae > Streptophyta > Pinopsida > Pinales > Pinaceae > Pinus > Pinus albicaulis. The sequence goes on from CM076572.1 coordinate 355,730,855, forward strand.
CCAAAACAGAAGACCTCCACAATATCCCTTATGGAAATCATTCATTACCTATTTGGCTTCATATTCTACTAAATTGTTAAAAAAAATACCTCTCAGGTCTTTCCAATAAAGAGCACTATCCAAAATGTTGTATTTGGAAGCCTTCAACTTCAATCACCTACCCTTACTGTTAGACATTCCTAGAGGAGGATTAAGATGCTAAAGAACATATATGATATTAGAATACCAAGGAAAAGAAAGAAAAATATTAGATACTTGTATGATAGTGCCATCATCTTCTTCAGCAGACAAAACTGAAATGAGGTTGATATCAAGAGCATGTAAATTTGATTCGGCCATGAGCTTAGATAAACCCTAACCTTTGATCAACTTTGTAGGCTTGATCTCAAGGTCATATTCCAACATAGCCTCTATCCACATCCCTCTTCTACCTTCCAAATCATTCTACATAAGAAAATCCTTCACTACTACATTAGGGACATATTCTAGAATATGTGAATGAAGGAAATACACTCTAAAATCCTTCAATGACTTTACTAGGGCCAAGGCTTGCTTCTCAATTATATTATATCTAATGGCTACATCCTTGATGGTACAACTAAAAAATGCAATGGGCTGCTCAGTATTATCCTTATTTTGCATCAAAACAATAGCCAAGGTATGTTCAGAGGAAAATGAAAATATGATGAAATCAATGGAGTAATTGGGGCTGATCAAAACAGGGGTTGTAGTTAAGAAAAATTTTACTAAGTTAAAATCCTTTTTGGCATCCTTGGACCACTTTAACTCATTGTATTTCTTTAGCATGTTGGTCATTTCTCGAAGATGTTCGGCCATATTTGGAATAAATATCCTTAAAAAGTTCATCTTACCATTGAAAGCTTGAATTTATTTCTTGTTGCATGGAAATTCAATTTTTTGAATAGCCTCAACTCGAGAAGGATCAATGTGGATACCATATTTGGAGATGATATGATGGAGAAGCTTGCCTTCCTCCATGGAAAAAAGACTCTTTTTGGAATTGAGAGAAATTTGGAATTTCCTACACTTAAGAAATACAATTCTAAAGTGATACAAGTGCTCATTATCAGAATGAGAGAAAACTGTCAAATCATCAAGATACACAACTAAGAAAACATCATTTTCATCTGCAAAGGCTATGTACATTGCCCATCGAAAGGTGGCCCCTTCATTATTGAGCCCAAATGACATATTAGCATACTTGAATCTGCCCCAAGGTGTAGTGAAGGTAGTTTTGTCTTGGTCCTTCTCATGTACTAAAATATGATTGTATCTCGAATATCCATCAAGAAGCAAAATTCGAGAATCCCCAACCACTCTATGTAGGATATGATCCACCTTGGGAAGGAGATAATTATCCTTTATAGACACCTTATTTAAGTTTCTAAAATCATTGCAAATCTTGATTTCTCTAAGTTTTCTTCCTTACCAAAACTAGATTTGATATCCAGTGAGAAAATTTGATGGGGATAAGAATGCCAACCTTAAAAGTTTTGTTCACCTCCTTATCTATCGATGGAAACAACCTCAGGTTGATTCTTCTTAGCTTTTTTCTAAAGGGCTTTTGGTCAGGCTTGAATGGAATGGTATGCTAAATGATATTCTTACCATAAAATTTCAAGTATCCATAATCCCAAGCAAAGACATCAGAAAATTCGAACAATAAATCAATGTACTTGTATTTTACCTCAAGAGATAAATACTTGGATAGTTTTACCATCTTAGGCTTGTCCTTTGTTCCGATGTTCACATCCTCAACAGCTTTCTCAGTAGGAACCAAGGTCAGCTTCCTAGCAACATCATCTTGATAAAAAATATCTTCCAAATGTACAAAACCTCTTGGAATATTGTTATCCTTCAAATGTAATACATCAACCTAAGTGGCTTCAATCGCTTGATCATCTTTGTCATAAAATTCATCAATAAAATAATTGTCAAATTCACCTTCATTTTGCATAATTTTTTTTACTTGTTTGTCATCCCACAACACTTGCCAATACTGCAAGTTGTCAGGGACAATAGGTTGATGTTTAACATGAATTTAAAATTTATTCTTAGAATATATGGGAATCTTGAAATTAATTGTTGTTGTAGCAAGCGAATCTTCCATAATATTCTGACTTCTCTGTACTATTGACAATGTATATTTAGGAAACATTTTTAGGATATCAAGTACATCATCCTTATATGCTCTCATTCATGGATTCTTGGCCTAGTATTCCCATTTTACCTGTTAATCAAAATCTCGGAGTCGCCATAAACATAAATTCTTCTTGCGCCCAACGTTTTCAGGATTTTGAGGTCGGTGATCAATGCCTCGTACTCAGGCTCATTGTTAGAAAAATCGAAAGCCAACTTATATGCACATAATTTTACACTTTTTGGAAATTTACTTGGCTGATGAAGAGGACTACGGATCCAAATTCCAATTCATGCCCCATATTTCCCTAAGGCATCATCAAAATCCATCATCAAAATACCATTCTCATCATCTAGATGTTGGAAATATGTATTATGTTTTGTCTCATATTTTCGGGCCACTTCTTCAATTTGTTCTGAAACTTTTTCTAACTTCTCTGATGATTTCTATGAAGAACTAGGAAGATTTCCTTTTCCCTCATCTAAAACAGCTCTGACACTATTGGAAATCTCTAGAATATCTTCTACTTCTATGAGCTGACTATCTACATCATTCAAACCATTATCATTAAATGAAATAAAAGATTCAATATTTGTATGTATAACATTAATAGGATGATTATTGTGTTTCTCATTGCTCGTAATCATGTATTTCATCTTCTAAATAGGATTTACAGGAAAATATCTACTTCTTAATGAATATTTCCTTTGTTGTGAGCTTAGTTCATTTAGAAAACCCCGCTCATAATCATTAGACTGAATATCTAAATCACGATCATTAGAAATTATGTAATATTCATATTTAGGCACATCTGTTTTCTCGACACATTATTCATCATCTGTCAAGAATATAGGCTGGCCATCTCCTGTAAAGAAGTTATATTCCTCCACAATCTCATATTCTTCGTCAAAAACCCATTGAGCATAGTTTTTGTACAAAGGTGTTTGAATCTGTTGTTTTGGTGGCTGCTCAAGAGCCCTTTGTTCTCTTTGTTTGATCCTAAACTGAGGCTGTTGCTAACCACAATAATTAGGATTCCTAACCTATTCTTCTAGTTGTTTTTCTATAATGGAAATTCTATCAACCATTCTTTCCTCTGTATTGATAAAAGTATCCAATTTTACCTCGGAGGATGAGGATGTTTCTTCTTTGATTGTTACCTTTCTCTCACTCTTTGTCTTTGAATTTTTAATTGACAAGTTTTCTTCTACACTGACTGAATTCCTTTGCATGTCTTCTAGTGTTGCAGGATTTCTCTCTTGGAGATGGTGTGCCATATCCAAATTAAAGGAATCCAGATAGTGCAACAGAGCTAAACCTAGAGGAGGTTTGATCTCATTTGGAATTGAGTTGTACACTCGATTGAAACAAGAAGTGAAATCCTGAACTGATTCATTTGGTTCCATTTTCAGGTTTCCATACTAAGAAAGAATCTGCAAGGGGTTCTTCTACACCTCCCATTAGGCTATGAAAGAATCAATCAGTTGGTCTGGAGCGGCTATAGAATTTTCATTCAAATATCTAAACCAAGTCTTAACATCTCCATAAAATATTTGGGCAATTATTCTCATCTTAGAATCGTCAACATCTATCTCTTCCATGTCAATGAAATCAATGACTTTAACTAAGTGTTGTCTAGAAATAGTTTCATAATTCTCATCAAAGAGAGAGAGTCTATGGCCATAGCCTTGTGGTACTTCATTGAGTGATCTGAAAATGGAACTATTTGTAATGCTATGCAAAGTATCAATTCTCAAAGAATTTAGTGTGCAAAGTGTTATCCATGACTTGCAGGTTAAACAAAGTAGTTTTGGTTTGTTTCTGAGTTTTATGTGTGAGGATTTGTTAATTAAATTTAATGTTTAACATATCACATCAAAAATACACAGCAAGTAAAATTCACCATAACATAACACAACAAATTGTTGAGGCAATTCACCCCTCCTGGGCTACATCTGCTGGTCCAAGGCTCCCCAATGGCATGTCCTTACTCTATTAATTTTCTCAAAATGGTTACACAGTGAAAAATATGCCTAAACAGGAAAAACTAACTGTAAATTCGACTTCATAAGATAGAAAATAGCTAGAAATGGCTTTTGTTTCACCTTAAACAGTGAAATACATCCCAATACAATGCCTTCTCCATGATGGCCCTAATGGCTCCTTCATCTTGCCTGAAGCAAAAGATATTTTATATCACCTATTTTCGCTTTGAAACCTATCCCAAACTGCTCAGAATGCTGAAGAAACCGAAAATTGACTAAAATTTCATCTTGTTTGGTCACAAACTTGAGAGTGTTATGACCAAAACAAATTTTTTCCCAGTTTCACAAGAAAACCTCCTCCAAAACTAGAGGAACTCTAGTTAATGCTCCAAAATCAGTGGAAATCCCAAAAAGGTGGAATCATGTTTAGTGGACTATTAATGATGGCGATAAATGTTGGGCAGGGTGGTCACATCACCCACCCCCGCCGGAACCGTCGGAACAAACTGCAGCCTTATCCAAAACCTCCGCAATAAATTTATTGGAGTGGTCACATTACTTCGTTTTCTAACCACTGCCATGACCATCTGACAGTTGGATTTTTCTCACGCTAAGGGCCTAGTCGCATGGTCTCGGGCTAGCCCTTAATATTTTTTGCCCTAACAAAGTTCAAACATTAAATATAAACTATGATCTTAATATGTTAAGAAAAAAGCCACAGGTGGGCTAGTCGGTTGTGTGTTGGCCGACGGGAGGTCTTCGTTTCAAATCTCATGAACTCCAGAAATATTTTTAGCCATGACCCCTGGGCCATGTGGCGGCCTCTGATTGGAAAAATTCCAAAGAGTCAGAGCATAAACTAATTGAATACTGACACTTGTCCACATGTGATAGGCCCATTTGGAATATTCCAAGGAATATTATAGGGAATATTCTAAGGAATATTCTCAAAATATTCCTCAGAATATTCTTTTTAAAAATTTTCCAATTTATAAATGTTTAACTTGGTCAACTGAAAAATGGAGTTTACTGGAGACTTCAAACCTTAATAACTTTCACATACAACCTCATTTTTTAGAAACATTCACGGTGCCAGAATCGCAATGACAAGACCTTTTTGGTCATTCAGATTGAAACCATTTCTGAGCACTTCCATTTTTGAGCAATTTTCTTAACTTGGACATGATCTCCTGATCACACCTCCCCAATGTGAAGCTTTTGGACCCAAAAATCTCTTTGTAATATAGAAACTGAAGATGAGGAGACTGATTCTCCACTCTTCCAACCTTGATCCACTGAAATCTCCCTGATTTCATTAAATTGAGCTTCTCATAAAAAGACAAATTCTTCCTTGAATCTGTTGACCGACTGTTGCTAACTTTTACTGTGTCATGATGAAAATTTTTGAAACTTGCAGAACAACAACTGAAATTTGCAGAAAACATATTTTTCCTACAATGGTCTACCTTCAAAGGAAACTGAAAATGAGATTCACATTACCAACTGTCCTCGTGGCGATTTTTTTCCAAATGAGCCATGTACTTGTGTCGATTCCCGACCAAGTTTTCTCGCCATAATATCTTACCATTCTGAAACTAGCAATGATCATTGTTGAACTTTGTGCCCTCTTTTCTTGCATGCTTTTCCCTCTCTTGGATTTTTTCACTACTTTGCATTGACACTTTTTTTTCTGCACCGATCGACACCAAAGACACTTTCTGCAACTTCTTGTCATATTCTTCCCAAGATGACCTACTTTCAAACTGAAACAACGAATTATTTACATCAGCAGAAATATGAAAAGGATTATGTACAAATTATTTTTTCTTAATACTCAACAAAGTCAAATTTTGACTTGCATTGACAAGCCTTTTCAACTGCCTTGCATTCACTAAGGAATATTCTAGCTTCTTCTAATGTGCCCTCACAGTAAACTCCTTTCCATCCTTGAATAGATGATACTTGTTATCATGGCAATGGAAGATCGCTTTCTTTTCATATAAGTAAGGATTTCCCAACACCACACCTGTAATGTCAAGCGTTACCACATATAATTCAACCATGTCAATATAATGAGCTATTATGGCGAAGCGAAACATGCACTTCCTTGAAACTTGTAAATTTTCATCCTTGCAAACCCAACCAAGAGGATAAGGTTTAGGATGTGGAATGGATTCAAGATTCTGCTTCTTGAATAAGTCTTCTGATATGAGGTTCGCTTGTGACCCACTGTAAAATAGTGTGTCTATATTTCTGTGTTTTGAAATGATCCTCACATGAAACAACTCCATCATCCTCTCCTCATTTGGAGTTTCTATGTGATAGTTTGATATGCTAGAACTGGGATTTGTTTCATTTAGAATCTCTTTCCCCTTTATGTTCTTTAGTGCCATAGCTATGATTTTAGTTTCATCTCCTGATTCAGACCCTAAGTCTTGTTCAGCTATTGCAACCGTCTTGCATTTTTCTTTGGCCTTATCTTTGGTTTTGAATTTTTCTAATTTCAACTCCAGATGAAATTTCCAGCAATGGTCTTCATCATGGCTTGTTTTGGAATATTTTTTTCAAAATAATTTTCCCTTCTCTTTCCTAGAGGTTTCATTTCTCTTTTTCCATTTTCCCTTAAATTTACTTTCCTCATTCCCATCAAAATATTGTTTCCCTCTAGCCTCTAAATGCATGGCTTGGACACAAACCTCATCTAGAATAGTAGGATTGAACATAAGGATAGTATGTCTAAGGTAGCTGTGCAAACCACCTATATATTTCAGCAAAGTTTCTTTACTTTGTAAGTCTACCCCTAATAAGAGTTCTCTTCTCCTAAACTCTTGGGTGTAGTCTTGTACATTTTGTCCCTTAAGTTGTCTGAAATTTTTCTAATTCATGATAGCCTTTTGTAAATGAGATAATGGATAAATTTGTTGCTTAATTGCAGTAATAAAATCATCCCATGATAAAGTGACCTTACCATGTTTTTTAATCTCCTCCTTGGTTTTGTCGTCCCAACAAACCAATGTTGCACCATACATTCTCAAAGAGGCTAACTGAATCTTGGTGTCGTCATCATGAAGGTTCTCTATCCTCAAGTAAACTTCCAACTGTCTTATCCAATTGTCAATTTTTTCCACATTGACTTCACCATTAAACATAGGAAACTCAAACTTAACATCAAGCTCTAAGAATTAAATTTTACCATTTTTCTTGGAATTTTGAGATTGATTCACTGAAGTTGAGGATGACGATTTAGAGGAAGATGATGAAGATGGTGATGGTGGATCACCATTTCCTCCATGTCATTTATTTGACTTGTAATCACTTTTCTTTCTTCCTGAAGAACCCTCTCCTTTCTTGTGGTGTTTCGACCCTTCTACTTCAAGCCTTTCATTCATTTCTTGGTAGAGTATCCTCACCATCTCAGTCATGTCTAGGAACGCCTTTCCGAACACCCGTTCTTCTTCTTTGGAATCAATGTCTCCAGGAACTTCTCCTTATCTTGAAGACATGCTTAAGACTTCTTCTATGGCTCCTGGACGTGAATTAGAAGGTGAATTTAATGGCACTCTGGCCCTCCTTGGTTGAGGATTATTTTGTGCTCTAACCAATTGTCCTTCCCCTCTCTTGAGCTTAAGCCTCGTAAGCATCAAAACTTGTAAACAATCAACTATAACTTTTCACAAGATCAAATGCAGAGTAAAACTCTAGCTCTGATGACAACTAATCTGAAAATGGACTATTTGTAATGTTATGCAAAGTATCCATTCTTAAATAATTAGTGTGCAAAGTGTTCTCCATGACTTGCAGGTTAAACAAAGTAGTTTTGGTATGTTTCTGCGTTTTAAGTGTGAGTATTTGTTAATTAATTTATTGTTTAACATATCAAAACAAAAATACAAAACAAGTAAAATTCACCATAACATAACACAACAAATTGTCGAGGCAGTTCACCCCTCCTAGGCTACATCTGTCGGTCCAAGGCTCCCCAATGGCATGTCGTTGCTCTATTAATTTGCTCAAAATATTTACATAGTGAAAAATATGCCTAAACATGAAAACCCAACTATAAATTCAACTGTAGAAGATATAAAATAGCTAGAAATGGCTTTTGGTTCACCTTAAACAGTGAAATACAACCCAATATAGTGCCTTCTCCATGATGGCCCTCATGGCTCCTTCATATTCCCTGAAGAAAAACCTGATGTAGATCACCTCTGTTTACTCTAAAACCTATCCCAAACTTCTCAGAATGCTGAAGAAATCCAAAATTAACTGAAATTTCATCTTGTTTGGTCGAAAATTGAGAGAGTTATGACCAAAACAAAATTTTTCCTAGTGTCACTAGAAAACCTCCTCCAAAACTAGAGGAACTCCAGTTAATGCTCAAAAATCGGCGGAAATCACAGAAAGGAAAAATTGCACCCAAAAATTAGCAGACTGTTAATGCTGGAAATAAATTTTGGGCGTGGTGGTCACATCACCCACCCCCGCTGGAACCGTCAGAACAAACCGCGACCTTATCCAAAACCTCCACATTAAATTTCTTGGTGTGGTCACATTACTTCATTTTCTAACCACCGTCGTGACCGCTGGACGGTTGGCTTTTGGTCACTGGGGGCCTGGTCACATGGTCTCAGGCTAGACCTAAGGGGCTAGCCCTTAATCTTTTCCACCCAAACAAAGTTCAAACATTAAATACAAACTATGATCTTAATATGTTAGGAACAAAGCCACAGGCGGGCTAGTCTATTGTCATGTTGGCCGACACGAGGTCTCCATTTCAAATTCCTCGGACTCTAGAAATATTTTTAGCCATGACCCCTGGGCCACGTGGCAGCCTCCGAGCCTGCCACGTGGTGACCTCTGATTGGCTAAATTTCAAATAATCAAACCATAAAAGAATTGAATACTGACACTTTTCCGCATGTTATAGGCCTATTTGGAATATTTCGGGGAATATTTTGATGAATATTCCCAAAATATTCCTTAGAATATTCCAAAAATATTCCTCAAAATATTCTTTTTTTTATTTTTCCAATTTAGAAAAGTCAAACTTGGTCAACTGAAAAATGGAGTTTACTGGAGACTTCAAACCTTAATAACTTTCACATATGACCTCGGTTTTGAGAACCATTCATGGCACCAGAATCGCAGTGAAAAGACATTTCCGGTCATTCAAATTGCAACCATTTCTGATCACTTCCATTTTTGAGCAATTTTCTTAACTTGGACATGATCTCCTGATCATTGAGTTAAGCAAGTAGAATCAGTGTTACAAATCTAGCCATGAATCCTACTGAGTGAAGTGTAGGAGTAACAATGGAAAGGGTTGAATGAGAAGGTAATGATGTAGAAGGTGTATATGAGTAGGTAGAAACTGATTGGGCTGGTGTCAAAATGAAAAATTAATATTGTTGGTATTGGATGATGTATTTTCTGGATGTGTATTGAAGTTGATTAGCTAACTTTTAAAGCATATCAAATTGATTCCACACTTTTCTGTCAATGTCTGATTCAAATTTAGATTCATAGGAAAGTGAACTATCTTCAAGTTTCGAGGAATCAAAATCTACCTCAGACAATGATTTTACTTCAGATAGTCTTAATAGGTCAAATACTATCTCATATAGCAAAGTTTCAAAGTTTTATCGAAATAGAAACAACTCAAACTTCAAATCAAAAGGTATGCCTTCGAGAGATAAAAATTTTGTAGGTAACGAGGAAGATCTTACCAATGGAGAATTTTTCAACTAAAATTCTAAGTGTTGGGATCTCTAATTCTAAACAAGTTTCTATGGATATTCAATTGGAGCAACTGTATGAGGATCTAGATTCAATGTAGTGTGTCTTCTCGAAACAAAAATTTTCTTTGTTTCCACAACTTGGTTCTTTACAACTTTCAGATCAGCCTTCATGAAGACTAAGACCTATCACCCACAAGACTATAATTAGATGAAATTATAGTACAACCAGGGAGGATCTGTCAATTCACTCCCCAGTATGTTCGCCAAGATGTTAGCACTCCATCAAATCTATGGAGGCTGAAAAGGAGACCAACAAAGGTAACCACATACCACTTTGACCTAGTAGCTAGCCCTACTAGGCTGAGAGAGATCTATCAATGAAATCAAAGAAAAATTGACTAGAGCATGAAATATTTAAGGCTAGGTATGTAGATTAGGTTTGATTTGATTTTGAAGGTTTTTGCTCGATGGTGAGTTAGGTCTAGGAAAAACTAGGTCAGGGCTCTGAAAATCAGATTTGTAGAGATGTAATGGGGCAAGGTAGGCACACACTTTAGAACTTTAAAGGTATATAGGTGAATATGGTAGATTCATAGGGTTTCAAGATGAGCATGGTAATCATAAATTCGCTTATATTAGAAGAAAGTGAACATAACTGTGATAACTTCTCCAAAACAAAGCATCAAAATAATGATTTTTTCTTATCAAACTTAAAAATCAATCACATAAGACATGTAAATGAATATGGAAGGAAAAATACTTTCAAAAAGATGATAAAATAAGAAGAAACACTTCCAAAACACATACCACATGAATACCACTTTTTAAGTCTACCCCTAATAAGAGTGCTCTTCTCCTAAACTCTTGGGTGTAGTCTTATACATTTTTTCCCTTAAGTTGTGTGAAATTTTGCCAATTCATGATAACCTTTTGTAAATGAGCTAATGGATAAAATTGTTGCTTAATTGCAGTAACAAAATCATCCCATAATAAATTCATCTTACCATGTTTTCTAATCTCCTCCTTGGTTTTGGCTTCCCACCAAACCAATGTTGCACCATCCATTCTCAAAGAGGCTAATTGAATCTTGGTGTTGTCATCATGAAGGTTTTGTATCCTCAAGTAAATTTCCAAATTTCTTATCCAATTTTCAAGTTTTTCTACATCGACTTCACCATTAAACATAGGCAAATCAAACTTAATATCAAGCTTTAAAAATGAAATTTTACCAATGTTCTTGGACTTGTGAGATTGATTCACTGAAGTTGAGGATGACAATGTAGAGGAAGAGGTTGAAGATGGGGATGGTGGATCACCATTTCTTCCGTACCCTTTATTTGACTTGTCATCACTTTTATTTCCTCCTAAAGAACCCTCTCCTTTCTTGTGGTGTTTTAACCCTTCTCCTTCAAGCCTTTTAGTCATTTCTTGGTAGATTATCCTCACCATCTCAGTCATGTCTAGGAACGCCTTTCGGAACACCCGTTCTTCTTCTTTGGGATCAATGACTTTAGGAACTTCTCCTTCTATTGAAGACATGCTTAAGACTTCTTCTATTGCTCTTGGAGGTGAATTAGAAGGTGGAGTTAATGGCACTCTGGCCCTCCTTGGTTGAGGATTATTTTGAGCTCTAACCAATTGTCCTTCCCCACTCTTGACCTTAAGCCTAGTAAGCATCAAAACTTGCAAATAGTCAAGTATATCTTTGCACAAGATCAAATGTAGAGTAAAACTCTAGCTCTGATACCAACTGATCTGAAAATGGAATATTTGTAGTGCTATGCAAAGTATCCATTCTCAAAGAATTTAGTGTGCCAAGTGTTCTCCATGACTTGCAGGTTAAACAAAGTAGTTTTGGTTTGTTTCTGAGTTTTATGTGTGAGGATTTGTTAATTAAATTTACTGCTTAACATATCATAGTAGAAATACACAACAATTAAATTTCACCATAACATAACACAACAAATTGTTGAGGCAGTTCACCCCTCCTAGGCTACATCTATCGGTCCAAGGCTCCCCAATGGCACGTCCTTGCTCTATTAATTTTCTCAAAATGGTTACACAGTGAAAAAATGCCTAAAAGGGAAAAACCAACTATAAAATCGACTTCAGAAGATAGAAAATAGTTAGAAATGGCTTTTGTTTCACCTTAAATAGTGAAATACAACCCAATATAGTGCCTTCTCCATGATGGCCCTGGTGGCTCCTTCATCTTCCCCGAATAAAAATCTGATTTTGATCACCTATGTTCACTCTGAAACCTATCCCAAACTTCTCAGAATGCTAAAGAAACCCAAAATTGACTAAAATTTCATCTTTCTTGGTCGAAAATTCAGAGAGTTATGACCAAAACAAATTTTTGCCCAGTGTCACTAGAAAACCTCCTCCAAAACTGGAGGAACTCTAGTTAATGCTCAAAAATCGGCGGAAATCCAAGAAAGGTAGAACCGCACCCCAAAATTAGTGGGCTATTAATGCTGGCAATAAATGTTGGGTGGGGTGGTCACATGACCCACCCTCGCTGGAACCGTCGGAACAAATCGCGGCCTTATCCAAAACCTCTGCATTAAATTTCCTGGAGTGGTCACATTACCTCATTTTCTAACCGCCGTCGCGACCACCAGATGGTTGGCCCCCGGTCAGCAAGGGCCTATCCACATGGTCTCGGGCCAGCCCTAAGGGGCTAGCCCTTAATCATTTCCACCCTAACAAAGTTCAAACATTAAATATAAACTATGATCTTAATATGTTAAGAAAAAATCCACAGGCAGGTTGGTCGGTTGCCATGTTGGCCAGAGTGAGGTCTCTGTTTCAAATTCCTCGGACTCCAGCAATATTTTTAGCCATGACCCCTCGACCAGGTAGCTGCCTCTGGGCCTCTCACGTGGCGGCCTCTGATTGGCCAAATTCTAAATAGTCAAACCATAAATGAATTGAATACTGACACTTGTTCGCATGTGATAGGCCCATTTGGAATATTCCAGGGAAAATTTTGGGAAATATTATAAGGAATGTTCCCAAAATATTCCTGAGAATATTCTTTTTTAATTCTTCCAATTTAGAAAAGTCAAACTTGGTCAACTGAAAAATGGAGTTTACTGGAGACTTCAAACCTTAATAACTTTCACATACGACCTCGGTTTAGAGAACCATTTGCAGTGCCATAATCAAAACGACGAGACCTTTCCATTCGTTTATATTGAAACCATTTCTAGGCACTTTCATTTTTGAGCATTTTTTTTAACTTGGACATGATCCCCTGATCATTGAGTTAAGCAGGTAGAATCAGTGTTGCAAATCTAGCCATGAAACCTACTGAGTGAAGTGTAGGAGTAACAATGGAAAGGGTTGACTGATAAGGTAATGAAGTAGAAGGTGTACATGAGGAGGAAGAAATTGATTGGGTTGGTGTCAAAATGAAAAATTAATATTGTTGGTATTGGATGATGTACTTTTTGGTTGTGTATTGAAGTTGATTAGCTAACTTGTAAAGCATATCAAATTGGTTCCACACTTTCCTATCAAAGTTTGATTCAGATTTAGATTCCTAGGAAATTAAACTATCTTCAAGTTGCAAGGAATCAAAATCTACCTCAGACAATTATTTTACTCCAGATAGTCTTAATGGGTCAAATACTATCTCATACAGAGAAGTTTCAAAGTTTGACTGAAATAGAGACAACTCAAACTTCAAATCAAAAGGTATGCCTTCGAGAGATAAAACCTTTGCAGGTAATGAGGAAGATCTTACCAATGGAGAGGTTTTCAATTGAAATTCTAATCTTTTGGATTTTTGATCTTGAAGAAGTTTCTATGGATATTCAACTAGAGCAACTGTATGAGGATCTAGATTCGATGTAGTGTATATTCTCGAAACAAAAATCTTCTCTATTTCCACGACTCAGTTCTTTGCAACTTTCAGATCAACCTTCATGAAGACTAAGACCTACCACCCACAAGCCTATAATTAGATGAAATTATAGTACAACCAGGGAGGATCTGTCACTTCATTCCCCGATATGGTTTCCAAGATGTTATCACTCCATCAGATCTACAGAGGCTGAAAAGGAGACCAACAAAGGTAACCACATACCACTTTAACCTAGTAGCTAGCCCTACTAGGCTGAGAGATCTCTCTCAATTAAATCAAAGAAAAATTGACTAGATCATGAAATATTTTAGGCTAGGTATGCAGATTAGGTTTGATTTGATTTTGAAGGTTTTTGCTCGATGGTGAATTAGGTCTAGGAAAAACTAGGTCAGGGCTCTGAAAATCAGATTTGTAGAGATCTAATGGGGCAAGGTAGGCACGCACTTTATAAATTTAAAGGTATACTGGTGAATATGGCATATTGAAAGGGTTTCAAAATGAGCATGGTAATCATAAATTCACTTATATCAAAAGAAAGTGAACATAACTGTGATAACTTCTCCAAAACAAAGCATCAAAATAATGAATTTTTCTTATCAAACTTAAAAATAAATCATATAGGACATGAAAATGAATATGTAAGGAAAAATACTTTCAAAAAGATGATAAAAGAAAAAGAAACGCTTCCAAAACACATACCACATGAATCCCACCACAATATCTGCAAATTCTATCTATTAGTTCCTGTCAAAATCACTGAATGCACTAGTGTTCCAAGGTAAATTCCATAGAATCCAACCATTCAAATGGCAAAGAAAATGAAATATATAGACAAAAAAACACTTCTCCCCACTCTCAGGGGTCAAATCCATGACTAGTGGAGTTGCTTCCCAAAATCCTCAACTAGAATCCTGATGACTAGGGAGATCAACAAACTCTCCCTTTTTTTGGTGAAACTGATTCACTTGACTAAAAAATACAAATTTTATTTGATGTACTTTAATAACTATAATAGACATAATTAAATTTTATTTACAAATTTACATTAGTAAAATTTCACGAAATTTATCAACCAACTTAGAAAAACCCAAAATTATGAAAATAACAAGCAAACTAGAAAAAGCACAACGTGAGTGAAAAAAGTGCAGTGTGTTCCTCATAAAAGCACAATGTGACCTTCAAGGTTATTTTTCACTTCCTTGTTGAAGTCCAAATTGAGCTCAAGGTATCTCATTGGAAATATGTTCTTATCTAGTTATCCAAAATGTCATTAAGCAGTGAAAATGATGGATTTAAGCCCCTGAAAAAACACTTTTTTTCTAAAACTGGTCAAAAAGTGTAGTGTGCGGCTTAAATAACTAGCAGAAAAGTGATTTATGATATTTTTTAGCTTTTCCACTTGTCAAATGCTGAGATTTTTTATTTCTAGGAGTCAAAATGTGATGTAGAATCCACTCTCTATCATTCCCAACTCAGTTTTCCTTGTTTGAAGGCCTCCAAATAAAGTGTAGTGTGGCCCATGCTACGCTTTTTGCAATGAGACTGTGGAAAAGCTAATGAAATTTGGCCAAATGTAAAAAATGCCAAAAACTTCTCCAAAAATTTCAAAATTGCTGTGTAAGGTCCAAATTAGGTTTTATATGCAATCAAGGATGCATCATCTAGCAAATGGAGATTTCCCCTCCTCTTCTTGGTGATTAGGGTTCTTTTAGCTTGTTTTGCATTTGCTTGTATTTAATATTGTAGACCATGTTTCTAGTGTAGTAGTGGTGGGCCATGTGCCTCATCATCTTATTATCGATGTTAGCTTTGTGAGGGAGCTTCTCCAGGTGTTCATTTACGTTGCCCAACTAATACTCCATGTATTCATCTATCTCCTTAGCAATCCTCTCATTCACAATGAGATTGTCATATTTCTCCTTTTCCAGTGCATCTTTAAGACCCCTTGTTCTTGGTCCTTTCCTACTGGTCTGGGCCTCATCCTCACTAATAGCTACTCTTTTTGCTTTGACATCTTGCCTAGTAGCCTTAAAATAGGTCCTTTTCCAAGAGTATTTTCTTTTCCTTTAACTATTTGTTCTCTTGCTCAAGGAAGGAGATAACAAACTTGGACCTTTCCAAATTGTCTTGTAGCTCTCTGATTTTTGCATATTTTTCTTTGATGACTAGGTTTAGGGTTTCTTGTTAATCTTGGGACTCCAAGTCCACGATATCAATGTCATGGTGAAAAAATTCTTTCTCTTGGACAATTGTCTCGTGCTGCTTATAATATCCCTACATCGCTGATATAGAAGGCAAGGCCCATTCCAAAATTTTTGGAGAAAACACTTCCCTATTTCCTCTATGATAAGTTCTAACCTCTTTTTTATTTTTTCTCTTCTTAATTTCAGCCCTACTATATGACCCATCCTCTATTTGTATAATTGGTGTTGATGGTGGAATAGGTCTAGCATGCTAGTTGGATGGAGATGTTAGGACCTTTGCCTCAATAAAATTTTCCCATGAAATGCTCAATTGTCCGAGATGGTGAAGAGAATTATTTTGATAAGTGATTGATGGAAAATATCGTTCATTTGGAGCTCATATTCTCTGTGTTGTACCTTGTAGTCCATCTTGTCAATGCTCGTGTACAAATAATATGGAATGTTAAGAAGCTTTACTGTAATGAAATGCATGAGTAAATTTATGTGGTAGTTGTATATCCTAGAGAATATTCCCTCTTAAGTGAAATACTTCATTATGATTTTCATCATGGGGGAAAACCTATCAAGTAGCTGACCAAAAGGGAAGATTTTCTTCATGCTATCTTTGTATGGTTCTTTGAGGTAGGGTTGATATAGATGGGCATCCAATTCCTGAGTTTTTAACCATTTTTCACCTAAATTAGGTATCCCTGCTGCTTCTGTAATAATATCTATTGAAATGGTGAATGTCACCCTTGTAATGGTGACGTGGTCTTTCTGGAGTTTTGTGATGAAGATTTTAGTCAAAACTAGATGGCTAGGAAAAGGAAATGGGATGATGGGGTTAGGGAGTTGGGATAGGTGTGGTAAAATTTAGGGAAGTTTGTAGGGGAGTTAGAAAATTAGGAAGGTGGAGGGGAGTTAAAATAACAAGGGAAATGAGCTAGGGAATTTAATTACAGAGGGTATAGTTTAGCTACCTAGAAAAGCGCAACATAGGGGTAGGTTTTTAGGGAATAGGATTTAGGAGATGAAATTGGGATGTGAATTAGGGTCTTAGGGATTATTTTAGATGTAAATTAGTTAGGGTAAGGAGCCTAGGGTTTGTAGGCTAGTAAAACAATTAACACCATAAAGCGCAGCAATGGAGGGATGAAATATTTCTTGACCATAATCATGAAAGAATTGATTAAAGGTGGGGTGAAATGGCTATACTTACTTATTTGAAACCATGTGAAGAATGTAGAAAAGTTGAAGAAACCATTTGCAATATCTCTTTACCTCCAATGCATAAAACACAGCTTCACTAGACAAAGTGCAACGTTCTCCAGAAAAGTGCAGCACCTTAAGAAAAAGCATAGCGCTGCACCAGAAATTCAATTTCTTGAAGTAAAAATTTGGATTTTGAATTTGGAAAGTTGGGAGATTGATGCTAAAGAGTAAGAATGAATTTATTTTGGTCCTTTAGGGCCTTTAAAACTTGGATTAAAATCATTAAATGATCATGGACCCACATTTTCCTTTTCAAAAATAACCTTTCATTTTTTTTTTTTGTAAACCTTGAAACTTGATTATTTGAAGTTTGAACTTTTGGTGGTGTTGGAACATTGAAATTATTCTAAGAACCTTGAATATTTTCTAGTGGAAATTGAGCATTTTCATCTAATTTTTACTCTGAAGTACTTATTAAAAATTAAGAACATAAAATTACATTTTTCCTTTGAAATCAAATTTATTGATCTAATTACTTTAGTGTCACTCTTCTTCTTGCTAGAATTTAGGCATGGAATGATGATTTTATGACCTTGGAACCCTAAAGAGCTAATGGAGACTATGGACTGAATGAAACCATAATGGAGATGATTGAAATGATGATGATAATCTTTTAATGATGATACACTCAGCTCAGTGGTGACATGGACTAACAATTTAAAAATTTTGGGAGTGGAAAATAGTGCTAAACCTAATACCCAGTGACCAAATTTTTTCTTGAAGACCTAATGAAATGAAAATAAATTGACTATGAGACCGTAACAGGACATGATAAGAGCCCATTCATCACTGGTGACAGGATGCAAAAACTGACACTAACACTCCCCATTTGAGTCAAACATTTCTATGAATGCTTTCTCCTTCTCTCTCTTATATGCTCTAAGCCATTCAACTGGTATTATTATTGCAAGCCTTTGGGTTCTATCTCGTTTACCATTAAAAGAGGATGTTTCTATTCTGTAAGGGTGTTATTCTGGGAGGAATACCCTGGAACAGTCATACACTAGCTTTCATAGGTCGTCGGACCATCTAGATTTTAGAGAAGGTCCACAACATTTACATCGATAATAGCCTTTTGTTACAAGACCCGTGAAATTATTGTGTACAATATGCATGACACATTAAATAATATCATGAAGATCAAAAAAATTACAATGAATTAAATTAATATGCGAAAGGATATTGTTATGTATATAAACAAATCAATAAACATGTAATTTACCAAAGTAAACTCCTAAGCATAGATAATCATGTGTGGTGTAAGCACATATGCCATACAACGTAAAAATCCTATATGTTGCAATGGGGCTTGATACATCTTATACAATTATCCCATCCCATAATTCCTTCAATTCATCTATGAGTGGTTAAGTAGACATCCATATTCTTCACATGTATTCTTCCAAGGACTATGAGAGCCAACATAAGATGTTCATTCTTCATGGAAAACCATGGGGGATAGTTTTATTGATCACTACTACAGGCCAAAAATAATATTTGGTGTTCTAGAGGGAATATGGGTTGAGCCATCCATGGCTATGTTGAGTCATAGAGTTTGTACTTCAGCCTTGAATTTTTCAAGCCCTGTATCCTCTATATACTTCACAGCTATTGAATCTTTTGGGATTCGCATAACTCCCAACTCAGTTATGTTTGAGGCATGTCATCCCTTCAACATAGCTAATTATTTGCAATAAAAGAGCCATTGAATCCTTGGGATAATAGGCATGTGCCTCAATATCTTTAGAGGAGGACCATGTGATTTACCCTTCTTTTTTTATTTATCATACTTGTCATGCCCACATTTTGGACATATATATTTGTCTTCATATTCTCCTCTATATAGAATGCAATCGTTTGGAAATGTTATGATACGTACTCAACACCCAACATTTTCAAAAATTCCTTTGCCTCTTCACAGCTACCGGGAAAGACATTATCCTCAGAATAACCTTATCTTTGAATAACCTATAGTTGGTGGAAAATATTAAATGTACAATGCCAATAATTATTAATGTTCATAAAATTGACCATTTGTAATGTTGATTTTGTGACAAGATTTCTCAAAACATAAGGGATGTGATGGTAAATTACCTCAAAATTTCCGAGAAGCATGCATTCCACAAGCCAAAATTTTCTTTCAACTTGTACAGTAACATCATTGTCCCCAACTAGGTAGACTTCAACTGACCTCTAGGTCCAAAGAGAGGGGCAGTGGAAGAAAATTTAGGGCTTTTGAGAAAGGTATCAACGATATGAGCATCTTCCCCTAGATGATCATCATTCTGGAATGCATCTAACAACATTGTAAACATGGAATTCGTATCCCTTAAGTAATCATCCATACTAACCTCTATTTGATTGCCTCCATTACCAACTTGTGAAGAAATACTACTATTGCAGTCATCACTAATTGATGAATATGGACGTAGTGGGAATCGAATAGGTGGTTGATTCAACCAATTTTGGTATCATTCCTGTCTGAGTTTTTCTCTTAATTTGACCTTCTCTCGATTTGACATTGTCGTGGGGTTCAACGGAAGATGGTAGGTAGGTGGCTCATCATCACTAGAATCATAATAATTTCAAAAAATATATTTGAACATGATTAGTACAATATCGATGAAATCAATTAGTAAGCACATCAATTCATGATTAATTGGTTTGACATTGAAATAATTACATTATACCAAACAATTATTACCATCATCATCTAAGGATTTTGGCTATAAGAAGGCATGTTACAATTGGTATGGTCAAGCGGCTACCCATTTTCATCTACCAAATGTGCCTTGCGGTATGCTACCTCTGATAAGAGCTTCTGACATTTTGGAACTGTTTGAATATTTTGTGCATCTAAACTCGATTATGAATCTACATGAACCTGAAAAATTGTATACATTAATTTTATTTTGTTGATTCACATGGATAAAGAAATAAATTCAATTAGATAACGAAAATATAAATAAAATCTGAAGTAATTACATATTGAGATAGATAGGGAGAACTCTATGATGGAATTTGAGAAATATTATGGAATGAGCTAGATTTTGAATAATTTTCCATTTGATATAATTATGAGATTTTCTCCCTCCATTTGAGAAAAATCAACAATAAAGTTTTTTGTAAATACCTAAAAGTAATTTCAATGCATTAAAAAAGAAGTTATTTTTATCGGTGCTAATGTATTTTTAACTGCACCAATGCGGTTTTATTACCAAATTCACGGGTGCATTTAGTTAACAAATGCACCGAATGTTGGGAAAAAAAACCACAACTTTATTTTTTTGAAGTGAAAAAAAAAGCAGTAACTGAAAAATGAGTGGAAAATTATTTTTTGAAATGTAATTTCATAGAAAGTTCTTTAAATAGTAAAAGTTATTCAATAGTTCATTATTTATGAAAAAATTTTATGGGGGGGATTTGCATGAGAGACATACCTGGAGCAAGAGAGCACTGTGGAGTAGCAAAATAATTTCGAACACCAACACTATTTAGATAATCTAAATTTGAAATATCTCGTGATTCACACAAAAACCCTGTAGTATAGTAAAAATGTTAAATTTTACTGTAGTAATTGTTTTTTTACTGGCTCTGTTAGATTCAATACATGCATAGTAAAAAATTTAAATTTTACTGTGCATTTTACTAGTAAAATATTTTACAATCTCTATTCCTATTTCAATTTAATTAAAATTCAAAAAAAAAGAAAAAAAATCCATTCTTACGTTAAACCCTTATTTATACAATTAGGGCTTTTCATTTTAGATTTATAGGTTTTTTATTACTACATATATAGGTGTTTGACATCTAACCCATGGGACCACTTACAGAGTTAGATCCCAATCCCTATCGGCCCTTGCAAAAAAAAAAATTAAAACCAGATTTTGTTAATCGATGCACCCTGTTTAATATAGTGCATTGGTGCGTGCTTTTAGTATAATGCACCAGGTGTGTATTAAAAAAACACTGCTTGATGAAAATAATTTTCCATTCATTTATGTTTATGTTAATCAGTGCTCCCATATTAATATAACATATTGGGTCACCTATTGAAAAAGAGCACTGTACAATGTTTCTATTGTAGTGCCGGTGCATTTATAATAACATATTGCACCATTATTGTTTAAATTTTTTCCTATTGTCGGTGCTTAGGTGGTGAAAGTCACACTGGTGTGGTTAAAAATATAAATGCATCGAGCGTTTAATTTAGATAGATGCATCATTTTCTTGATTTTCTCTTTGGGATTTATTTATAAAATATATTAATGAATGGTACGTGTTTTATATTGATAAAAAAATGGCTAGCAAGAGTTCAAGTAAAAAAGATACTGATAGCACATCCAGAAAATAAAAAAAGGCAAGTTCTTTTTAAATTCTTTATAAAAATTATAATTTTTGAACTATGTCAGTTTAACTAATATGTATTTTTTAGTGTGTGTCATGCAGAGCCACAAAATGATGAAGCTCGATAAGATTCTTTCTGATCTAAGACCAGAAGAGCGTAAAATATTGACGGAAAAATTGCAGAAGGATGAATCAGGTTAATGAAAAAAATACTATCGATCTAATATGAGTTTATTTTTTGAATTTTCATTAGTAATATACTTCAAAATATTAGATAAATCGTTTCAAACAATATATTAATTTAGATATGTTTAATGTTCTACACGGACCAAAAATGAAGGAAAGGAATGTTGTTCTAAGAAAGAAAAAAAAAAATAGAACATGCAAATGAAAATGAATTTCTCCTTAGCTCCTCTGGAGTGGTGCTGGAGCTTAAAGAAAGGGGGAAAAACTTTTACAAAACTTTGAGGGATCTAGTGGAACAAATGTATAGACGTTCTTTCCACTTACAATACAAAAATCAATCCAATGATTCCAAGAACCAAATTTTATTTAAACTACAGGAATAGTTTCCAGAGAATTGGTCAATGACACATGTCAAACTTTTAAAAGAAAAAACACACAACAACAAAAAAGAAGCATTGAAAAATTAATATTCCTTTAAAAAAATTTCTAGAATTATATGTATATTTTACTACAAAGAAATAATTTATAAATATGAATTTTGTTATATTTAGTTTTCATATAATAATATAAAATTAAATATTTTATTGTCATGTTAATTTTTCAGGAATATTATGAAAATCTCAAAGGATGAACGGGTTGATATCAGAAATATGCTAGTAGGAATGTCCAAAAAAGTTGTACAAGGAGATGGTCAAAGAAATGGATAATTGCATCGCATGAGGAGCCATCTCAACAGCAACGTGCTTCAAATGTAATATATAATCATTGAATTTTTCAATTAGGTACAATAAATAAATAATTTAGCATTAAATATTAATTTTCAAGTATTTTATTGCAGAAAAGAAATGAAAATGGAATGCATTCAACACATAAAATAGGATGACAAGGAAGAAAAGGGTTGATATCTAAGTTTGTGAGTAATTGTTACTTCCTTATAGCAACTTAACTAGATTTCATTTTTATATATTTTAAGTTGTTTTACAACAATCATCATTGGATGTCTTCAAATAGGTGCTAACATACAAAGAAAAACCATCATAATAATTGATTAACATTGGGTTCAATATGGGTTGTGAGTATATGTTGGCATATGAGAAGTTATTGTGGAATTTTTAAGTATCTATCTTGTTTTACTTAGCTCCGTCTATAATTAATATAACAAAAAAATCTTTTATATTAAATCTATGATTTGTTATGGAGTATAAAACTGACAAGAAACAAAGTATGGAACTGCGGCAACAAAAGAATTATTGAAAGAAGGCATGAAATTTGGTTTTGAAAGAATGTGTATAGTTCACGAATCAATTCTTGCTATGGGACATTTCTTTTCAATTTACATTGATGTATATTATTTAATATTTCAATTCTCATTATTCTCACCAATGTAGATACACTCATTACACTTTATTTTTATGTTTGTAGTTTGAACTTGAAGAAGAATTAAAAAATCAACACAATGAACAAAAAATTCCTCCAAATTACCCAATTCATGGAAGTAGCTCAAGCAGTGACATCGGTTCCAACGAAGAATGGTGATTAATATGTTTGGATATCAAAGGAAGGCATTGTATTTTTTGAAATATTTGTCTGTGAAATCCGACATTTTATTTAATGTAATGGACGTAGTGTCCCAATTGAAAGACAATGGGTTACCAATAACTATCCCATTTCGTATGACAAAGAGTCTCTTATTCATATATATAATAAAATAATTATTAATTTATTATATTTCATTCTGCATTGTTGCTGTGAAATGTTACACCATTGATTAAATATATGGATGATTAAACATTATAATTAAGAGACGTGAAATATGATGATATAACAAATTCATCCAAACGTCACATTAAATTGAACTAATAAAAATTTAATTGATATGAATATTTTTGTAAGATATGTGTCAACTTTTGATGAATAATGAATTTAAAAAATTCACAATAATTGCACTGTCACAAGTGAATGTTTCTAAAACATAGAAAATGAACATAGGTGCATGTGTATGATACTACGTAGTGGTGCATTTATACGAACTATGAGCACCACACCAAATATCAATACCAATTAAAATGCCCAGTGTGCTTTATTGCGAATACGACCCTGGAGGACAGGTGTTGCATGCACCAGTATGGTTTGCCTTTAACGCGCCAGTGAATTTTTACACCTTAACGACCAAGGGTGTGTACACAAACCATATATACCAGGCGGATAGAAGGTGCATGCACTG
Organism: Pinus albicaulis; assembly: GCA_034641835.2. NCBI lineage: Eukaryota > Viridiplantae > Streptophyta > Pinopsida > Pinales > Pinaceae > Pinus > Pinus albicaulis. Next base: position 355,754,822 of record CM076572.1, read on the forward strand.
GTGCATTCGTATTTGTAACACACTGGTATTGTTTGCATTAAATTCCTCGATGCTTTACAACTATAATCCGAATAACACTTATACATGCACCTTCTATCGGTCTGGTGCATATTTGTTAGTGACACGCACCAAGTCATTGAATATGTAAACAACCCAGAGCTTCAGAAAATTTTTTTCCATCCCAGTGCTTGGTATTTTTATAGAATTGGTGCGTACTGTTTAAAATGCACTGGTGTGTCCACACATTAAGCGCGCACCGATAAGAAAACCATCTGTAAAAACCTTTGGAAAGCTATTTTTTTTAGTTGTGTTGAAGTTTCATTAGAAGCTCCATCAAAACCTACGTTAATGAAAATTGATGTTGTAGAAAATATTTTTTAACAATTTTGGCCAATTTTGTAACACTAAAAGCCTCCTTTATAACCTCCACTAGAGGGTATTTTCCCTGTAGCATTCTTGAAGACCTTAGATCATACTTTCTTTGCAGCTGATCTTGCATGAAAAATAGAAACTGCCTGCAATATATGTAAATAGCATTATCATCTAGGGGAACCTCTAGCTCCTCACCCTCTTCTTGATGCAATGCAATTTCACCTTCTTCATCAGAATAAGCAAAGAATTGACTCTCCTGTGTGGTTGTAACCTCATCTGCTTGTCCTTCCAACTCTTCTTCTAAATACAGTGGTCGTTGGATATGATCTTGTTTCTCTTTGCAAAAATTGAAGTGGAGGCCTCCTATACTGTGGATTAAAACCTCGATTGCAGATCATTTGATTTTGACAAGGTGGAGAGTTTTTACTTTCTAACTCTAACTTTAACAGCTTATTAGAAAATTTTTGGATCAACTTATTTATTTCTTCCATCTTATGTTCTTGGGTTTCTCGCTCCTAATTTGAGTAATTGGCCTCCTCTTTTCCTCTTCTTCTCTCTCCATGATTGATTTTACTCTTTATTTTTCCAGTAGAAGAAAAGTTAGCTTCAATTACCAGAGCATCAGTTTGAATCTGATATAGGGATCTAGATTTTCTTTCTTCAATGATGAATCCAAACTATGGCTCAAAAGCTACTGCAAATACCACTTTAGTTTTTGCTTGTTTGGTATGTGTTATATTCTTTCCACGACTAGCCCCACGTGCTGTACGTTGTGCCGGGCACAGCAAGGGGGTCACAAGGGGGGAGGCAGCCCCCACTGTTGGGGTCTGGGGTAGCGCCCCAGCGAAAATTTGTTTGGTGTGCGGACCCACCCATGTTTTGTGCATGATTTTTCACATCGTTTTGGGGTACGATGGTTTTTGGCCCCTGGTATTTTGTAGATCCGATCAAGGGAACTATGGTTATGTTGTAATCCAGGGTTAATGGATTGGGGTTTATGTATGCTTCGGCATGTATATATATGTGTTGTAACACTAAAAGGAATATAATGAAAAATCAAGCTAGTCGTCCTGATTTGGGATCTAGGGGAAAATCTCTGTGTTTATCTGTTTTATGTTTTATGCTCTTGCTATTGTTTATTTTCTATTATAAGATTCATGTGTAGATAATTTTACATTCAGGGGTTAACAACAAACATTTGGTATCGAGTTGTTTCGACTTCAAAGGGGATGCCTTTGTTCTTTGAGGTTTTTATAGGGCTGAGGTAGGGCTTCTTTAGTGGGAGATACGGGGATGGGTTCTTTGAATGAAAGAAGATGGCGAGTGCGAAAATATAGAGATCAAGAAATTTAATGGTCGAATTTTGAGTTATGAGCTCAAGATGGAGGATCTGCGAGTGGATAAAGATCGGTGGATCGCGGTAGATCCAAGTACTAGACCAACGGCAATGTCGAGATGAAGGCCCGGAACAATGCGGGTCGAAGGCACAAAACAGGACTCTAGTTGTGTGTCTACTCGGTTAGTATTGTTGAATGTCAGGAAAGTAGGCGAAGCATTTGTGGGAAAAACTTGGGACTTTGTACCAATCTAAATCTCTGGTGAATAATTTGTTCCTGCGGAAAAAGTTGTATAACCTGAGGATGAAGGATGGAGACTCGGTGACAGAGCATCTGAATGCCTTCAATACTGTGGTAAGTCAGTTGTCATCTGTTGATATTAAAATATTAGATGAAGATAAGTGCATCATTTTGTTGTGTTCTCTACCAGACTCGTGGGATAGTCTGGTTATTGCAATAGGTAGCAATACAACTACCTTGAATTTTGATGACATTGTCTCATCCTTGTTGTCGGAGGAAATGAGACGGAGAAATATGGAGGGTCAAAATGGAGATGCCTTATCTGTACGAGGAAGGTCCCAAAATAGAAACAAGAATAAGGTTTCGAGTGGGAGATCCAAATCTAGAGGGAGATCTAAATCTCCTGGAAAGTTTGTAAAGGTATGCTGGAAATGCGGAAAGGAATGGCACTACAAAAAGGAATGCAGATCTAAAGCTCCTGAGAAAGGAAAGGGATCTGATGAAGGTCCTTCTGCAGAGGCAAAAACCACCTCGGATGAAGGTGGGGATGTGTATTTGGCTTCTTCTTCAAATACACATGTAGATCATGAGTCATGGTTGATTGAATTAGGTGCATCCTTTCACTTCACTCCCCATAGGGAGTGGTTCTGCGAGTATGAGAAATATGATGGTGGTGATGTCTTCCTAGGGGATGATAGGAAGGCCAGAATCATCGGACGTGGAAAGTTCAAGCTGAAGCTGCAAGGTGGAAGGATTAGAACACTTCCTGGTGTTCTGCATATTCCTGCATTGGCCAGAAATCTGATTTCTGTAAGCAAGATGGATGATGCAGGTGTAAAAACAGTGTTCGAGAAAGATGCTTGCAAGATGGTTCGGGGAGCACTGGTATTAATGCGGGGAGTTCGGACTGGAACTCTGTACAAGCTACAAGGTAGCACTGTTATTGATGGGTGTAACAGTTCTGTGGTTCCTGAAAGTGGAGTGGAAAGCCTAGCTGTCTTCGGAGAAAAGACCATGCTATGGCATCAAAGGCTTGGACATATTGGAGAGAAGGGCCTTCGGATACTGCATAGAAATGGTATGGTAGAAGGTATGTCTAATTGCTCTCTGGATTTCGATTTCTGTGAACATTGTGTATATGGGAAGCAGAATCGGGTGAGTTTTCTTTCTAGTGCTAAGAGGGCGAACAAGATATTAGAACTTGTGCACGGTGATGTGTTTGGACCTGTGTTAGTTCCATCACTGGGAAAGTCTGTGTACTATGTTTCATTCATAGATGACTTCTGAGGAGACCAATGGGTCCTAAATTCTTGAGGAAAATGCGAAGTCACAATGATTTAAAGAATTTAAACTCACAGTGGAAAACAGACAGAGAAGACGATAGCAGCGAGGATGATAATGGTGGAAGTTGTAAGAATGAATTTGAAAGTTCCGTAAAGTGTGGCACCTTGACAGAAGACTACTCACCTGCACACCTCAAGCTCAATATAGAACATAAAGATAATATTCAAAACCACAGATGGGGAAAAAGGCAAGAAGCATGCTCGCAGAGTCTTAGGGTTGGATAAGATCAGGCAGTGGTGGGAAGGCCACATGCTATCTAGTTGGGATAAAGACTCCCATCTGGTATGTTTGCGTCCGCCTCTCTTTCACATCTGAGGATATTTGGATGTGATGCATATGTACATGTTCAAAGGAGAAAAGGACCAAGTTGGATAATAAATCTGAAAGGTGCATCTTTATTGGGTATAAGGATGGTTTAAAGGGTTACAAGCTTTGGAACCCAGAAACAAGGAAGGTTGTGTACAGTAGAGATGTGGTGTTTAGAGAAGTGAAAGATGTTGTTAAACATGAAGTCCTACCAAAGGAACCTGAGAAGATAGAGTTTGAGCTAAAGGAGGATGAATCAGACTCTACAACAGAAGAAGACTCAGAAGATGAAGAGCCACAAACTCCAGCTTTGAGAAGATCAGTTCGGGAAAGAAGGCAACTAGAAAGGTATAGTCCATTTGCTTTCTGTTTAGGTTTTGCCTTAACTATAACTGATGATGAACCCAAAACTGTCAGGGAGGTAGTAGATTTAGAGGATGAAAAACTCTGGAAGGAGGCCATGGTTGATGAAATGGAATCCTTTCACAAAAACGATGCATGGGGTCTGGTGGAGTTGCCGGCTGGAAGGAAGCCCATTGGGAGCAAATGGATGTTTAAAAAGAAGATGAATGTAGATAGAAAGGTGGAGAAATACAAAGCTCGGTTGGTAGCAAAAGGTTATTCCCAGGTGCCAGGAATTGATTTTGGTGATATTTTTTCTCTTGTTGCCAAGGTTACTTCTATTAGATTACTTTTATCTGTTGCTGCTGCATTTGATTTTGAGATAGAACAGATGGATGTGAAGACAACATTTCTTCACGGGGATCTAGAAGAGGAGATCTACATGAAGCAACCTGAAGGCTTTATGGTGAAGGGTAAGAAAGAATTAGTATGCAGGTTGAAGAAGTCTCTGTATGGGTTAAAACAGTCACCAAGGATGTGGTATCAGAAATTTGATACCTATATACGGGGACTTGGCTTCACCAGAAGCAAGGAGGATCACTTTGTTTATTTTAAATTAATTGGTGACCGTGTTATTTATTTGGTCTTGTATGTGGATGATATGTTGTTGATTGGAAATAACAAAGAAATTATCCAAGATTTGAAGACCCAACTGTTCTCCAAATTCGACATGAAGGATCTTGGTGCTGCAAACTATATTTTGGGCATGGAAATTAAGAGAGATCGGGAAAAGAGGAAGCTCTGGTTAAACCAAAGGAAGTATGTTGAGACTATATTGCAGAGGTTCAATATGCAGGATAGTAAACCGGTGAATGTTCCTATTCCTGTAGGTGTAAAGATGTCTGCTGAACAGTGTCCCAAGACACAAGAAGAAGAGGAGGATATGTCCCGTGTTCCATATGCAAGTGCGGTGGGTAGCCTGATGTATGCAATGGTCTGTACTAGACCAGACATTGCACATGCAGTGGGAGTATTGAGCAGGTTTATGTCAAACCCAGGGAAGGAGCATTGGACAGCAGTGAAGCGGGTTTTCAGATATTTACGTGGCACTAGTAATTATGGCTTGTGCTACTAGGGAAGACCGGGATTGGAAAGAATGTTGGACATTCGTGGTTTTGTTGATGCAGACTGGGCTGGAGATCTGGACCAAAGAAGATCTACAAGTGGGTATGTGTTTAGCCTATTTGGAGGCGCAGTCAGTTGGATGAGTAAAAGACAGTCTGTAGTGGCTCTTTCAACTACAGAGGCAGAATACATAGCAGCCACTCATGCAAGAAAGGAAGTAGTTTGGTTGCAGAGATTGTGTTCAAGTATGGGGTTGGTACAGCAAGCTATAAGGATAGACTGTGATAGCCAAAGTGCAATTTTCTTGGCTAAGAACCATGCTTATCATTCAAAGACAAAGCACATTGATGTTCAATATCACTTTGTTAGAGATATGGTTGAGGCTAAAAGGGTGTTGCTGGTAAAGGTGGACACTTTGAAGAATGTTGTAGATGCATTGACGAAGTCTGTGAGCACTCAGAAGTTCTCTTGGTGTAGAGAAACAATGGGTGTTGTAGAATTGGCCCAGTGACTAAGCTCTCCTGTGGCCCCCTGTGGAAAGAAAACAACAAGTGGGAGAATGTTGGGTATGTCTTATATTCTTTCCACGACTAGCCCCACGCGTTGTACGTTGCGCCAGGCATAGCAGGGGGGTCACAAGGGGGGAGGCAGCCCCCACTATTGGGGTTCGAGGCAGTGCCCTGGTGAAAAAAAAATTGGTGTGCGGACCCACTCATAGGCCGACCCACCCATGTTTTGTGCATGATTTTGCACATGGTTTTGGGGTACAATGGTTTTCAGCCCCTGGTATTTTGTAGATCCAGTCAAGGGAACTAAGGTTATGTTCTAATCTAGTGTTAAAGGATTGGGGTTTATGTATGCTTCGGCATGTATATATATGTGTTGTAACACTAAAAGGAATATAATGAAAAATCAAGCTGGTTGTCTCGATTTGGGATCTAGGAGAAAATCTCTGTGTTTATCTGTTTTATGTTTTATGCTCTCGCTATTGTTTTATTTTATGTTATAATATTCGTGTGTAGATAATTTTTGTTCAGGGTTAAAACCTACACTTCTTGGGGAGGCTTTATCTTTGTAGGAAGGTTATTGTACAGTTTTTTGAACCTTTTAATGAAATTGGTCATTGAAATTCTCATTATGTCTCTTTTTCATGGCATTGAACTCATTGAGGATGTAACCATGATCTCTCCCTCCCCCCGACTTTAGAGAAATAATTTTCAATTTCCTCCTAGTCAATGATGGAGTTGTCGACTTAAACCACTTATAGGCTTCGCCATACAAATACTAGATGAAGAGTCTTATAACCACATCGAGGTGTTTGATGTTCAAGTTCTCCGCAAAGGCGCATAATTTTTTAATGTCCTTTTGTTTTGAAATGTTGTCTTCTCTTGTGAAACGGGGTAGAATATTCAACTAATATTGTGGCATATAATTCAATATTTGTGGTAAGGCCAGTGGGGTATACTTATTCAAAATAAAATTGGGCACAACCATGTTGTGCAGGAAGGTGTTAGGGTCCTCTAATAATAGGATTCATAATTTTTAATTTACTCTAATTATTCTTGCAATATTTACATACTTTGCTTTCTGCAAAATTGTTTTCCCATATTAGAAAAATAAAAAATGTAAAGACGGTAAAAGTCCAAAAATAAATATCAAAGGACTTGAAATAAAAAAATATAAAAAAGAATATGAAAATGAACCCCAAACAAAAGAGATAAAAATAAAACATGAAAGGGATGCAAATTCAACTGCCACTACTATTTACTTTTACTACAAAAATAAAGATTGTGTGCAGCTTGTTAAAAATGCCACAATCCATAAAGGTTAAACAACTTAATCTTGACCTTTCATTCTTTAAATTTCATGTTGTTAGATAGAGAATAAAGATCTATCCAAACAGTTTAACCTTGCCAAATCAGTAGTTAGGTAGAGATTAATAAGGAGCTAAACAATTTAATCTGAGCCCTTGGAAGAAATAAGGATAGAATTATTTATTTATTTGTTTAAAATAAAAATGAATAAGGGTTTGCAAGCTCAAATGCACCCATGTAAATGAAGAAAAAATGTTAGGGTAGAAGATGGGTAGGTAGAAGCAATCTTCACAAGGCAGCGATATCAGATAATTGGTTATTTCATTTACTAACTTCCTTACAAAATCATTCCCCTTGTAAATATACCCCCTCCCCTTCATTTTTCACTTTTTCCCCGTTATCACTCATTTTTCCTTACAGATGCCCCTTTCCCTAAGTTAAAACACATTTTTTCCTTTGGAAAAGTAAAATCCCTTTAACTAACTTCCATTCATTCAAAAAATATATTAAAAACCCGAAAATACCTTTATCCTAAGTATTTCTTTAAAAATATGTTATGTTGGGTCCCAAAGTGAAGAAATCCATTCCCGATAGAAGTTTTAAAGTTAAACTCAGTGTATCATACAAATCCCAAACTTATTTACATTGTACATATTAACATTTAACATAATGTATTAAATCCCATTATAACTTGTATCCCGTATATATTAAATACTTATTATATAAATCCCAACCCATTATTTTTAATATAACCTATGGTTTAATCCCCCACATGTTATATATCCCAGACCCACATTTTATTCTTAAACCTATGGTTTATATTATCCCTGCCTGTTATAAAGTCCTACTTACCCAAACCCCATTGGCTATATTGTTTTAAAGCCTCGATCATATACAATATAACCCTACCACACAACTTAAAGTACTGAGCCCCACACCTTTTAAAACCCCAATACTTCGTCACATCCTCCCAACCATCAGATCTTCACCGATGAAAAAAGCTATTACCGCCTATCGCGCATTACTTTGCCCGACTTTTAAGTACACCCCAGTGATGTGAAATGCATGGTTTGCGGGTCTTTCCTCCCTTCTACATGGCACCATTTTATTTCATTGCATCAATCAGAACTATACCACCCGACCACTTTGGCTAGTGTGAAAACTGCTCAACAGTTTCATCTAACCGTTGTCAAACCACCTACTCATCTGAAATGACCATGCATTAATGCAAAACATTATTGGTTTAAAATGCATATATGCTGCCCTTTGTTGGCCTTTTTTACCATTTTAGTTGCAATTTTCCTCAGAAGAGCATTGCTGACCATTTTTTAATCCAAAGACCATGCTTCCGGCCTCATTTTAAGATCAATTCAACCAAAATTCAACCATTTGTTTCCAAAAGACACTGCAGAAATAGGCAGAAGCACCATAAAGACCTCTGAAGCCTCAAAGAAACCTTCTACAACCCCATAACCCTTATGCAAAACAAATATTCTTTTTGCCCAAGTATTCTTCAAATAAAAGGCTTGTTCTTGATTAAAAAAGAAAGTAATCAATAATTGAATCAAATTAGGAGTATTAGCAGACCAAGAAATCCCTCTTGCCTTCCAAAATCCTTTTTTGCATACCCTAAGCATTCTTTTATAGAAATATGAGATCCTAAAGAATGTTTTTAATTAGAGAGAATACAATTTGATTGGTCTAAACCTTTGCAGACCTAAAGAAATTCCTGAAACTTCCCAAATCCCTTTTTCTACAAACCTTGGACCTATTTTCACAAGATTCTCAAAACCTAAGACTGTTTTTATTAAAGAGAGTAATAAATTTACCAATTAGATTCTTAAAACAATCTTTAAACTGTTATAATCTTTCCGAGGTGCTACCACAAGCCTAAATTAGTTTGTTCTAAATCAAAGAGTAATAAATTGATAAATCAAATAGAACAATGGCTTCCAAAGCAGTAGTAAGTATTAATCCTCTACAACCCCCTGTTGTAGATGTAGAACACATTTCCCTGGCTGATAAAGATTTTACGATTAATGACACAGCCACATAATTTAACCTTATTTAGATTCACTGCTAGAGCCATGAAAAATCCAAAGATCAGGCTAATCAAGTTTTTATTTGGGAGTCTAATTTGCCAAAATATGTTGTCCCACAGACTTTCCAGTGCCCAGAAGTGATCAGACTATGTCAATATTTATATTTCCCTAATCACAGAGCCTAATAAACTCTGAAAAAGAAATTATTTTTACCATTACTATTGATTCAGTCAATCAAATACTCCAAATCCAATCCAGACCAAATGAAGTTCCTTTGTCCATAGAAGCTCTCACACAACTATACCTGAATCTGGAATTCCCCAAGAGGTTCCATATATTCCAAAATTTCATGCACTCTTCTGTAGAAATTCCCAACATAAATCCTCCTTATCCATCTACAAATTTTCCTGAAAGGACAAGACATATCATCTCCATGTTTTCTTTTATTCTTGGATATTTCACAGATGAGCATGTTGATGTTGTAGTACTAGGTTTTTTATCTACTTTCACACCTAGTCAGCCTCCTGCTACCATTTTCAATTTTTCCCAATACCTTGCTGACAATATTCAGGAACAATTTGTCAAAATGCCTTCTGAAGGTGTTTTCAAGTATTCCTCATTCTTACTCCATATGTTTTTATACTTTCAGTCTGAGAAATTTGCTATAAACCTTCAAAAGCTTGATGTTGAAGGAAACCCACAATCAGTCATATTTTGGACTCATATTATCAGAAAATATTCACCACAGTCCACTTATACAGAGTTTATAGATTTCTTCATTCATTTTATGGTCAATTTGCTGAACAGTAGCAGGCAGCCCAGAATTAGTGAAGAGATTAAGAAGTTCCTATAGTTGTCAGAGCATAACTGGACAGGTGATTGGTACTTGTACGAAAACCATACTGAGAGAAGAGAATATGGATTAAGTCATGTTCCATATAAAATTCCCAAATACCTCCCTATGAGGTTATTTTCCCTTGAGTACATAAGGCAGATTATTAATTCATATGCAATTAATTTCTTGGCAGCAAAGAAGAAGACATAGTTGAAACTGACAACTAAATTTGGCCAGTTTATCTATATCAATAGAGATGCAGGTCCAGAGGCTGACAAAAATTTGTAGGAATTCAAGTTCAGTCATAGTTTTCTATGGTATTATGATCATTTTGGAGTGATAAGTAAACTGAGAGTTAAATGCAAACTCACTCCCTATGCACATGAAAAGAAACCAGACATAGAGAAATTCTCCAATCAATTTGAATGGTTGGAGAACACCTTGGTAGAGGCAGAGAACGAAAGTGATACTAGTCAAACTTTGCAAAATCCAGCGCAAGAAGACAAGAATGCAAGGAGAAACAGAGAGGAAGGATCATACACTGCAGAGACAACTACTGAAACTAAATTTAAATTGATGTACAGGAAGAAACCTAACTTAAATCTTGTCAATGAAGGAGTAGAAACCATAGAAGTGATTGATACAGATACAACAGAAAAGGACAATGCACCTCCTACAGTGATTGAAGAAGAACATCAGCCTTCCACTTCACACCCTCAACTTATTCATAAGAAACACAATGTTGACATGTCCTCTTCCAACAAACCAATAGAGAAGGAGATAGATATCATGCAGAAATACAGAGAAATAAATATGAAAAATGAATCATTGAAAACTGATACATACAATCAGTATTGGAAGCAGACACCCAATGACCAAGGAAAATTTCTTTCTGCTTTTGACTATAAGACTAGGAAAATGCAGATGACTTTCCTGCAACCTACAATCAAGCATCCTAAAACACCAGCATATTACAAAAAGTCCTCATATGAAGTTCAATCAGATGACCTTCATCCCATTGATTAGATTGAATTTCACAAATAGGGTGGTGAAATTCTTTACTCAACCATGAAAAAACAAGGCAATGAGTGTACAGAAGCTTCAAAACACTCTTGCAAACATTAGAGATCAACTCAAATTAGAAAAAACATCCTCACGAGAAAAAGACAATAAAATTAAATCTTTGGAATATTTAGTAATTGAAGTATGATTTGATCCTATTAATGTAAAATTTGCAGATGAACTGATCAAAAAGAAAAATGAAGACATTGTTGCATTAAAGAAGAAACTCAAGTTTCCTCCTAAATAACACCCTCAAGAAAAGAAAGTACTATAGGATACAAATTAGAAATATGAGATGATGAGTCTCATTCTACAGTTGACTGCCCAGATAAAGGAAATGGAAAATTGAATAGAAAAGTTGGTCCAAGAGAAAAAGGATAGAGAAGCAGAAGTTACAGTCACAGTTATTCCTGTAGTCACCACAACTCTACCTTCCACATTGGCAGAATCATTAGCTCCTATAGTTCCAATGGCTACAGCACTTCCATTCACTTCATCAACAACTTCTGCAACAGAGTCTTCAACAACAGAAACAAAGTATACAGATGAAGCAAGTAAGTTAGTGTTATGCAAGACATGTCTATTCAGACCAATGAGATTAACATACTTAAAGAATAGCTTAAAAGTCTTGAAGATGAAAAGAAACTTGCTAAAATAATGCACAAGAATGAAGAACAAAGGGAAAATAGGTTGAATGAGAAATTGAAGAAGTTAGAAAAAGAACTAACATTAAAGGAACCCATGGCACAAGTCAAACAACAGTTTTGGGCCAATATCATTGAAGTAGTCAATGATATTTGGCCATCAATCCAGGTTATTTATGAATAGAAAGACTTAGTAAAATCAGCAAGAGAAACTATATAGAAGATCAAAGAAGAACTTGCAAGAAACCTGAAGAATCTCTTGAAATCATCAAATTTCTAAATTCTAAGAACATATAAGAGCTATAAGAAATTAGTATTAGTGATAGAACAAAAACCATCCTAGAAGTTAGGAAGGTAACTTCTAAAAATAATTTGATGATACAGTTAGAGGAGAAATTCCAGATTATGGAGGTTGCCATCACAAGGTTTATGATGAAATTGATGTCCTGAGGCAGAAAGGCCTTCCAAATCCATTATTTATTCATGAAAAACTAATGAAGCAGGATGATTATGATAAGAAGATGAGAGAAGTTTCCAAAGATCAGTCTAATCTACCTTCTTCATAAGGAATTCCAACATGGAAGGTTCTCTACAATAATTTTGAGAATCTTTTCTACTTACAGCGTGAGGTGAAATACATACTTGTCAATAAGCCTACATTCTCAAAATACACTGAAGCAGGTGAAATATTCAGGAGAATGATGAAAATCAAATTGCCAGAGGAAGAATTTTGGGCAAAGATGACTGATTTACTGTAAAATAATTTTGCAGTAAAAACAGAGGAGTAGAAACAGAACAATGAGCAGTGAATAAAACTAAAACAATAGGTAAAAGGTTAGAGAGTATCAGGTTAAAGTGTATCAGTTGAAAGGTTAAAGTCAAAGTCAAAACAAATATAAAGCTGCTAGCATGAAAGACACTAAACCACAGCCTTCGTTGAGCAACAATCAAGAGACAAATCTGTTAGGTAAATTGACTTGTGATTGTAGTCAAGTTTGACCAAGTTAAACAGTGATGGTTTTTCAACACATGGTATTGTGCACCCATGGTTTTCAGCTCATGGTATTGCATGTAATGGATCCTATAAAAGGTTCAGGGGAATTCATTATAATGTAAGCCTGGAGGTGAGTGGTGAAGGATCACTTGGTCAGATTGGTTAGGGTTTTGGCCAAGGATAATGAAATTTCATTGGGATGGGTTTTCCCTGGAGTTTGGGGCTTTTCCCGGTTAAACATCTGTGTTTATTTTTATGTGATTTGTTGCTATTTATGTTTAATTATTCCTCTTAGTAATTATTTAATATTCTTTGATAAATGTTTCTTCATTTGGTATCATAGCCATATTTGGTTTTAGAGGGATGCTTTTGTAGCCAAGGGTTTTATTGGCCTGTGAATGGAGAAATCAATGCAGCCTTTTGCAGATCTTTCCATACAGAGCATAGTGTTTCTAGGAAATAGGCAATATCCGATTGATTGATTCCATGGGGAATTCCATGGAAGGTTTCTCATTGGAGAAAGAGAAAAATGGTGTTGGCACTGCCCAAATATGGTGACTAGTAGTAATAATATGTTGGTACGAGAAGGTAAAATATGGAGGTTAAGTGCGCAAATAGAGACATTGGTGGTCTACAAATTTTAGGGTGAATCTGGTAAGCAACAAGATCGATGCCATCGTTGTAGAAGGTGATCAGGTCAACTCTCGACATGGCCAAGGAGATGGGCCTGAAAGGAGAGCCCAGGCTAGATCAAAGCAACGAATTGTGATTCACATGAAAAAACAAGCACGTGGTTGTGTTGATCATTCTACCTAGAGGATGAGATAGCGAGAGAAATGACCTTTGAACATACTACATTGCAAATCAACATTAAGGAATATTTGAATGTTTTAAGGAGGTGGCACATGTGTATATATTTCATGCAGGTCAGATTAGTGGCCATAGAGACTCAACAACATCATGGAAGCCGCTTGAGGGTGGTGAATACAATGCCAAGAGTGATGGTCAGCAAGGTTGTGGAAGCTACTTGAGGGTGGTGAATACAATGCCAAGAGTGACGGATACGACGGGAAGATAAATCCATTCATTGTATCCAAGTCACTCAAGTGAAACTTAGGGAGATATGGGGATTTCATTGGATTTCCTACTATGGTTTCAGGAAGTAGACATTCTTGCACGATAGACAATGGAAAATGGCCATGCTAGAATTTATAGCACTTTTGCTAATGCCCGGCAAAGTACTGACGACTGCAGTGATAATAGTGGTTAAATTCAATGGAGTGGCAACTTCCATGAAACTGGGCAGCCATGAGCGCAGAGGTCGATAGGTGCCATGGTTTCCCGTCTCATGAGAGGCCAAGGGAGCCAGGAGGTAATTGAATAAGTGGGACTCGAAAATTGAAACTAAAATGATTGGCTCTGTATATTATGGTGGTTGGTTGCACCGAAGTTTAAATCATCGACACTAAAGTCGTGTGAATGCTGCATTATTTTTATATAGGCTTTGTGGTTAAACGACCCGCAGAGGAGGATATTGGGGCCATTTGGAGGGATGAGCTCTCTCCCTTATCATAATGTTGTAGGCAAGCAATGCAGTAGTGAACAACATTTTGTTCAAGGAAGGGGTTGTGTGTGTTGAGATTGCAACAAGTTGATGAGCTTAGTGAAAAGAGTCGCCTTCACTAAGTGGGCCCGCAGGCTATTTTTGGCGCAAGTCTATTTTTAGAAATGTCGATCATATTCTATGAGTTGCAGGATGCTATTTGTGGATGGTTGGTCAAGTTGAAAAAATAGATGGAATTATATTTTTAGACATATTGGGCGGAATCTATTTTTAGATTGCCAGTCTAAAAATAGATATGTTGAATATTATTAGCTCTTAATAATATTTGGACTATAAAAATTATCTTATTCTCTAGGAGCACTTAAGTTAAGTGCACATATGTGGCACAGGAGCTAACAGAAGGAATTACGCTATTCCTAAGGGTTGAGTGGAGCTATTGCATGGATACTTCAGTTAGAACTCATGTGACAGATTTTGGTGGAGTTATTGAGGTAGTTGGTGGAGTTGTGTTCAATTTAACTGAGTTAAAAATAGTTGAGCTAGTTGTATCTAGTCTAACTGATTGATACACTAGTGAGAGTGGTGTGAATTAATTATTAATTAATTCACTAATTGTTAACTCATTAATCAACTAAATAATAAATCAGTTAACTACAGTGCATGGACAGTTTCAGTGGAGACTAGTGAAGAGGTAGGTGAAAGAGCAGTGTGACTATCAGTTGTGACTATAGTGTTGCATGATTTGAAACAAAAAGTGGTTGGAGATGCCAATGAGGATTGCGTGAGCAAGGCTGGACCAATTCTAGTTCATTCAGATCCATTCTTTAGCAGTGATTGCGCAGTAGAGGCAGGCTAGCAGGTGGCAAGGATTGGAGCATGAGATTTGCTACATCGGACCTGATTAGTGTGTAGAAATTGGAGATTGTACTGAGAGCTTGTGAGGAGCTTTGTATAATCATTGTTACATGATCTCTATGACATATAATATATAGATAGTTGGGGTTTTTCAGCTTTAAGCTTTCCCATAAAATACTGTGTTCATATGTGTGAATTTTTATGGTTTTAATGTGCGCATGCGATTGTTTTTATTTTCGCAATTAATGATGAATGGTAGAAGAGATTCTGTATTGTGCATGAAGTCAAATAGTGTGTGATCAGGAGAATCTTGGATGTATAACATATCATTTATATAAATTTCTACATGGTATCAAAGCAATATTGATCATTGGAGCAATTGCAAAGCATTGAAGCGGTTGAGTTTTGTGCTGGTGGAATTCGAATTTGCTGTAGTGTTTTCTTGGTGTCGAAGTTGAGATGTCTTTCAACGGATTGTAATTGTAGTATGCCCTTGAGGGTAGCTCAAATTATATTGCATTGAAGGACAGGATGGAGGTGGTGCTAGATGACAATGGGTTGAAGGAATTCATAGATGCAGAAATTCCAAAACCTACTTCTAGCGATGCTGCCACACTTGACGCATGGCAAAAGAAGACAGCAAAATGTCAAAGGATTCTGTTGAAGGGTGTGAAGGATCACATAGTGTCCAGCCTTCATGGTAAATCTTATCCATTCTTGATGTGGAAAGCTTTGACATATTTATTCCAAAGCAAGAGTGACCTGAGGAAGTTAGTGCTCAAGGATAAACTCAGGAACATAAAAATGGAGAAAGACGACAGTATACCCAAGTACCTCACGAAGTTTGTCTAGTGTAGGGATGAGCTGGGAAGTGTGGGGGTTATTGTATATGACAAGGACTTGGTGAGCTTGGATCTCCTTAGGCTTCCAAAGAGTTGGCATTCCTATCAGGACTCTGTCAATGGTCGGGAGAAATTGCCAGGATGGGAGTGACTTTGGTCGGATCTTGTGCAAGAGGAGATAAGGCAGAGTACTAGGGACAGATCTTCATCAAATAATTCAAATGAAGAAAATTGTGCTTTGGCTACCAAAGCAAGGAAGGGGAAGAGCAAGAAGAATTCTTCTCAATCCGGTGTGAAAGGAAAGAAGTAGTACATGTCCAAGGTGAAGTTCTTTCACTGTCACCAATAGTTACATTACGCCACTAACTGTCCACAGAAGAAGAAAAATAAGCAGGCTGTTGGATTTGTAGCTGGAGAGGCCTTAGCCTCGTAGTTTGAGTTGGATTTTTCACTGATCGCATGCTTGGTCTCAAGTATGATGGGTTCAGTGTGGTTTCTTGACAGTGGTGCGTCTTTTCACATAACCGGAGACAAAGATTTTTTTACTGATCTGGATGAGAAAGATCTTGGAGTGCACATTGAAATGGGCGATGATGGTAGATATAGTGCGACTGGTATCGGTACCATTTCCTTTGAGAGTGAGTCTAGTAAACCCTTCGTATTGAAGGAAGTGATGCATGTTCCATGATTGAAGAAGAATTTTATCTCTATGGCTATGTTGGAAGACAAGGGATATGATGTTTTCTTTAGCGAGGGAAAGGCTTTCCTGTGTAGTAAGGCAACTGGTGAAACCCGGAGGATAGGGGTTTGAGTTAAGAACCTTTATCAGTTGCAGGTAGATGGCTGCGCAGCAATGGCAGGCAAGGCAGAAGGAGTGGTGAGCCGAGATGAGGGCGAGCTATGGCGCGGTAGATTGGGCCATCTTCACCATGGTGCTTTGAAAATTTTGTAGTAGATTTCTACCGGGCTTCCCAAAGGTGCACTTGTGCAGTCAGATCAGTGCAAGGGATGTACTTTGGGAAAATTTGTGAAAGCCACCTTTCACGAGAAGGATAGTCGCACCATGACGATCCTTGAGAGAATTCACACAAACATGTGTGTAACTTTCTTAGTAGCTTCGATAGCAAAGCACAAGTACTATGTGATCTTTGTTGATGATTTTTCTTAGAAGTGTTGGATCTTCTTCATGCAGAAGAAGAGCGAGACATACTCAAAGTTCTGTGAGTTCAAGGCACTCGTTGAGAAAGAATCGAGGAAGCAGGTGAAGGCTCTTAGGAGCGACAATGGTGGTGAATTCATCTCTGGTGAATTCAATGAATTTTGCAGTGCAAAAGGAATTCGAAGAGAGCTCATAGTGCCTCATAACCCACAACAGAATGGGGTCGCTGAGCGAAAGAAAAGAATGATCGTGGCTGCTGCATGGGCGATGTTGCATGATCAGGGCCTTCCCATACACTTGTGGGCTGAGGCATGCAATAATGTGGTTTATGTGCAAAACCATTGTCCTCACAGGATACTTGGCATGAGTACACCCAAGGAGGCATTTTCTAGTAAGAAGCCTAATATTTCTCATTTGAGGATTTTTGGTTCACCTGTTTACATTCATGTGACGAAGGATGCCAGGAAGAAGCTAGAGTTGACTGCAGAGGTTGGAATATTTGTGGGGTACATTGATACACCCCACAACTGTCGTGTGTATTTTCCAGACAGTCGCAAGACTGTTGTGCGACGGGATATAAAATTTCATGAGGAGAAAGCCATGAAGTGTTCGCTTGAGAAGGAGCCACACTTCCATGTAGATGAGGAGCTATTAGTTCCTAAGGATGAGCCTCAGGATGTGGATCAGCCACAAGAAGAGGTTCATGGAGTGGAAGAGACCACTCATGCAGCGCTAACCATCAGAGGGAGGAGGTGCACTACAGAAGTTGAGCGACTGATTTAGGATGCAGAGAAGATTGTAGGAGCACCTACATCACAGCGCAGACAGAGAAAATCACCTGACCGATATACTGGATACATGGCTGTTATGAGCAAGTGTATCGTGACAGATCCATCCTCTTTCGAGGAAGCTGTGGAGGACCACGCATGGGTAGATGCCATGGTGGAATAGTATGGTTCGATTGTCAAAAATAGTGCATGGGATATTGTCCCAAGGCTAGAAGGGAAATTAGTGGTAGGTTCGAGATGGATCTACAAAGTGAAGCAAACAGCTGACAAGAGTGTGGAGAAGTACAAGGCAAGATTTGTTGCCCGAGGCTTCTCACAGATTGAGGGGATCTATTATGAGGAAACCTTTGCACCTGTTGCAAGGTATTCTTCCATACGGATGATTCTTTCTCTCTCAGCACAGATGGGGTGGCACATTCATCAAATGGATGTGAATACTGCGTTTATCAATGGAGTGATTGAGGAGGAGGTGTACATAGAGCAGCCCGAAGGTTTCGATATCTTTAGTAGCGAGTTGCATGTGTGTAGGCTCAAAAGAGTGTTGTATGGGTTGAAACAAGCACCTCGTGCTTGGTACACATGGATAGATAGTTATATCACCAGACTTGGAAACTCCAAGAGTGAGGTGGATCCGAACCTATACCAGATTGTGGTGGAGGGTAAGTTGCTGATCATTTTACTTTATGTAGATGATTTGATTTTGATGGGTGATGAACTGTTGATACACTCATGCAAGGCTGATCTTGCAAAGGAGTTTGAGATGAAGGACTTGGGCCTTCTTCATTATTTCCTGGGATTGGAAATTTGGCAGCGCAGTGATGGATTGTTTGTGTCTCAAGGAAAGTATGCTCGTGAGATACTGGAGAAGTTCAACATGCATGGCTGCAAGCTTATCGACACTCCTCTTCCTAGTGGATGGAGGAAAGAGGATGCTACATTAGCAGAGGTAGTGGATGCCACTGTTTACCGACAGTTGGTGGGGTCGCTTATGTATCTAGTCAATACACGACCTGACATATGCTACGCTATTAACCAACTTTCACAAGCTATGGTTAAGCCTACCAAGATATTTTTGAAGGTATGCAAGAATGTATTGAGACATCTCAGAGGCACATTGGGATATGGACTTTGTTACAGACAGTCGGATGAGGTAAAGTTGTGTGGCTTCACGGATGCAGATTGGGCAGGGAGCCCAACGGACAGAAGGAGCACATCTGGAGGGATTTTTAGTATCGAGTCAATAGCATTTTCTTGGTATAGCAGGAAGCAGAGATCTGTGGCACTCAGTTCAGCAGAGGCCGAGTATATGGCAACGATTTTGGGTGCATCCAAGGCTATATGGATGAGTAAGATCCTGGTCAGGTTGTTCGGTTCACATTTAGATCCTACTGTGATATATTATGATAATCAGAGTTGCATCAAACTCTTAGTTAATATAGTATTTCATGAAAGATCTAAACACATTGACATCCGGTATCATCATATCAGATATTGTGTGCAGCGGAAGATCTTGTTACTTTCATACATTCCCACGGAGGATCAGGATGGTGATATTTTGATGAATGCACTCACCAGGAGCAAATTCAAATACCACAGAGGCAGGATCGGGGTGGCAGATAATCCCTATCTTGTTGAGAGGGAGTGTTGAGATTTCAACAAGATGATGAGCTTAGTGAAAAGAGTCGCCTTCACTAAGTGGGCCCGCAGGCTATTTTTGGCGCAAGTCTATTTTTAGACATGTCGATCATATTCTATGAGTTGCAGGATGCTATTTGTGGATGGTTGGTCAAGTTGGAAAAATAGATGGACTTCTATTTTTAGACATATTGGGTGGAATCTATTTTTATATTTCCAGTCTAAAAGTAGATATGTCGAATATTATTAGCTCTTAATAATATTTGGACTATAAACATTATCTTATTCTCTTGGAGCACTTCAGTTAAGTGCACAGATGTGGCACAGGAGCTGACAGAAGGAATTACGCTATTCCTGTGGGTTAAGTGGATCTATTTCATGCATACTTCAGTCAGAACTCATGTGACAGAGCTTGGTGGAGTTATTGAGGTAGTTGGTGGAGTTGTGTTCAGTTTAACTGAGTTAAACATAGTTGAGCTAGTTGTATCTAGTTTAATAGATTGATACACTAGTGAGAGTGATGTGAATTAATTATTAATTAATTCACTAATTATTAATTCATTAATCAACTAAAGAATACATCAGTTAACTACAGTTCATGGATAGTTTCAGTGGAGACCAGTGAAGAGGTAGGTGAAAGAGTAGTGTGACTATTAGTTGTGACTATAGCGTTGCATGATTTGCAACACACAGTGGTTGGAGATGCCAATGAGGATTTCGTGAGCAAGGCTGGACCAATTCTAGTTCATTCAGAGCCATTCTTCAACAGCGATTACACAGTAGAGGCAGGCTAGCAGGTGACAGAGATTGGAGCATGAGATTTGCTAGATCGGGTCTGATTAGTGTGTAGAAATTGGAGATTGTACTGAGAGCTTGTGAGGAGATTTTTATAATGATGGTTACATGATCTCTATGACATATAATATACAGATAGTTGGGTTTTCAGCTTTAAGCTTTCCCATAAAATACTGTGTTCATATGTGTGAATTTTTATGGTTTTAATGTGCGCATGCGATTGTTTTTATTTCCGCAATTAATGATCAATGGTAGAAGATATTATGTATTGTGCATGAAGTCAAATAGTGTGTGATCAGGAGAATCTCGGATGGATAACATATTAGTTATATAAATTTCTACAGCGTGCAGGGTGTGCTATGAATTGTTGTGCGATGCACAATCTGATACATCTTGGTACATCATTGGTGGGAAGATTCACGTATGATGTCCACTTTGGAGAGGACATCATGAATGTAGAGAATGGTCATACAAAGAATAGCAACAATGAAACAAAATAAAAATAAAAAAATTTATAATAGAGTTAATTTTTACATGTAAATGGGCATAGTGCTATAAGACTTGGTATGGCATGTGTACCCCTGGGTAACCACTAGTAAATTTTGGGTTAGACCTAGGTGATAGGGGCAATTTCAAGTTAACAATTACCCTGGGTAAAAAATTTGAGGGGAGAGGAGATAATCAGAGGGCTTGTCTCATTTATCACTTTTGGCTGGATTTAGTTAGGAAACCCCAAGTCAAGTTGAAGGGGGGAATGTTAGGTAAATTGACTTGTGATTATAGTCAATTTTGACCAAGTTAAACAGTGATGGTTTTGCCGCACATGGTATTGTGCACCCATGGTTTTCAACTCATGGTATTGCATGTAATGGAGCTTATAAAAGGCTTGAAGGACTTCATTGTAATGTAAGGCTGGAGGTGAGCGGTGAAGGCTCACATGGCCAGATTGGCTAGGGTTTTGGCCAAGGATAATGAAATTTCATTAGGATGGTTTTTCCCCAGAGTTTGGGGTTTTTCCCGGTTAAACATGTGTGTTTATGTTTATGTGATTTGTTGTTAGTTATGTTTAATTATTCCTCTCAGTAATTAGTTAATATTCTCCGATAAATGTTTCTTGAAAATTAGAAAAAAAAATATCAACAAGTTAAGACAACAAACAGTAATTTCAATAAAAACAGGGACAGCTAGCATTAGTTAGAAAGTTGTCACTATCTTCTTGCATGAAGATATTTCTTTTCCATGAATAATTCCTAAGTTTGTTTTAGGATATTTTGTAAAAAAAATTTGTATAAATACTTCTCATTTAGAAGTATTGAGTGTGGATGAATTGTTGAACATTTCTATAGTTGTACTATTCTGAACCAAAGGGTGATTGTACCAATTTCATGTCAGCAAACTGGATTAAAGCAATAAAGCATCATATTACAGGATTCATGTGTTGGGCCACTTTAGTGAAGTATTTTCACTTGTTCTTTTTCAATTTCTTATGTGTTTCACATGCTCATATGTTTTCTTTAATTTAAATGATAAATCAAAAATGTCATTTCAGAATATGCTAAAAGCACTCTGTTTTGAACTATTTATCATTTATATGTTTTTCTTCTGATATCTAGATAAAGGAATTCTTAATTTCTCCCTTACTTTGATTGACCTCTGTCTTTTCACTCATTATCCGGATTTGAGAACCCTTAATTGCTCTCTTATCCCGATTGAAACCATTTTCACCATCAGCCTTGAAGATCTGAAGTAACTCAACTATCTTTACCTATAAACATTTCCCTTTAGACCTTGATCCTAATCTGATTGCTTGACACATTGACTCCATTAGCCCAATGGAATACAGACCTACGTATATCCATCTGAGTAAGTAATTTCACCACCAAACCAAATCCAAATCAAAACCCCAAGTAATCCTACATAACTAGTGTAAAATAAAATACAATCAACAAAGTTAAATCATATAGATGAAGCCCTCTCTGAGCATTAGGAAGGCTTGATCCTAAGGCTTGAAAATAGGTTTGTGGTTACCTCTAATATTATTTAAAACACAAAAATAATAACAACTCTTGAGAATTATTGGAGTGATAACATATTGGAGATAGCTAACTAATCATCAGTTTTAAAATAGATCTTAAAGGAAATATTTTTACTTATATTTTCACCTCAAGACTGTTTTGAAGAGTTGTTAGTAGATTTTCCATAAAAAACTGTAATTCTGGCTTCCAGAAGAGTCTACTATACCAGGTCCAATCCAGATCCAGAACCTGCTGTCATAGTACATAATCCTAACAGAATTGTAAAGAAAAACAAAAAAGTAGAAAGTTTAGATAATAAGAATTCATTGATCAAAGAAAATTCTCTTCCAAATAAATTATCAAGTTTTCAAGACATTGAATTTGATCTAGCTTTTGAAAAAAAATTGTTTAGAACTAAATCAGAAATTAATAGTGTAATAGATCCTGATTTCATTTCATTCATTGAAAGTAAGAAGGAAATTGCTTCACTAGATTCAGATGAAAAAGTCTTAGAAGTTTACGATAAACTTGATGCTATAACTGCAACTTTGATTAAGGAAATTGATCAAGATTATTTACAACATTTAGTTGAATTGACTGCTTTATCAGCCTATACCCCTAAGCCTTCTACCAGTCATTTATATACTATTCATTTAGAATATGTAGGTTCATCCTTATTTACTACCACCTCATCCATTATTTCCACCACACTTCAGTCCACCGAATCCTTCTTTCCTAAGCTTCCACTTCAACCTAGAGTTTTATTTCCATCCAAAATACTGCAAGTTCATCCTCTAGAACTGCTGCTACATTTTCAAGTACTTCAACCACATTTACCAACACATCTTCTAGCATCCCAACTACATCTTCAAGTATTTCAACTTCATCACCAAGTACTTCAAACTTACCTCCTAGCCAAGCTAGAATTCAAGCCATGGTTGCCAGATATGCCCCATTGGTCCTTCAAGCCCCTTTAAATGCCATGCCCCAAGATTATCAAAGAAAAAATCCTCAAATTGATGGAACAACTCACTACAATTCATAGCATCATGCTAATAAAATGAGAGACTACTTCGAATCAACTAGATGATGCATATGTTCAAATGAGACTTTTTGCTCAAACTTTAGTTGGTGATGTTAAGAAGTGGTTTAAAGGTTTACCTGCCAGTAGTATTTCATATATAGCTTCTTTCCATAGGATGCTTCTTAATATATGGGAGAAAAATAATAATCCATTACAAATTTTGTCTGAATTTGAAAACATAAAAAGAGCACCAAATGAAACATTTCAAGACTATTTTACAAGATATAACAGTATTTACAATGCAATCCCCACTAATCTTAAACCTCCTCTAGACTCTGCCCTGATCAAATTCCCTGATGGATTTGATACAGATATGGCTTACCAAATAAGAGAGAGAAACCCAAAAACCGTAGAGCAGATGCAAATTAATGTTGTAAGTGTAGAGGCAAACTTGTTAGCCAAGAAAGCTAGATTAAGAAATGAAAGAAGAGTGACAATAAAAGAGGAAACATCAACCTCATATTTGAAAATAGATAAATTAGAAAAAACATTAGAAATAATGATGGATAGGTTAGATAACATGGAAAGGAAACCACAGTGGGATAACCAACAACAAAGACCTCAAATTAGAAATACCAATTTCAATAAAAACACCAACACTCGTAAATCTAGATAATTAGCACCTTATCAAGCAATAAGACCACCTTTCCAAGAGAAATATGTTGAAATTTCTCACCAAAATGAAGATGATGAAGACACTCAATCAATATAATGGGAATTTATGATGATAACACCATTTTTGTTACACAAGCAGAATAGGAGTTATATGAATTACAACAACTAAAATTAGATTTTGGTGATTCTTTTGATTACAAGCGAGGTTATGAGTTTGCAATTAATGAATTTCATAAGCAATATAACCTTAGGAGAAAGAAAAATGTAGAATCCCCTACTAAGACAACTTCCCAAACTCAAACAAAGAAAACAATAGAGGCTCCTACAACTAAATTTTTGCAAGTTCTTCCTAGGGAAACCTAGCAAAACTATAGTTCAACTCAGAAAAATTCAAATCCTAATAAGAAAATTTCAGGTCCCAAAATTACACCCAATCCTAAAATTGTTGACATTACAGATATTGATGTTCAAAATTCAGCTGATCCTCAAACATATGTTGCTGCTAAGACAAAAAATTCTTCTAAAACAAAAATTTTAGATCCAAAAACATCTGTTGTTGATCCAAAATCAGCAGATCCTAAAACATCTGCTGCCAAAACAGTTGTTGAAACCTCAAAACATGCCAAAACTTACACTTCATCTCAAAATTTATCCTGAAAAGAAAATAAAAATCAGTAAAACAGTGGAAACACAAACAAAAAATGAAAAAGAAACTATAGAAAAAGAAGATAAACATACCCAAACTACAGTTACAAAAGAAGAAATAATTCAGTTAGGAAAATCACAAGCACCATTTAATATCCAAGCTGAAATTGCCAAATTGAAGATACCAATTCCTCTAATAGAATTTGTTAAACATGATCTATAAAGACCACATATCACTTAGACTTTAAACATGAATGATGGAGAAGACTCTGTAAATTTAAGTGATGACCAACCAGAACTAATATTTGGTCCTGAAGTTAATGGAAAACACCAAGAGGGAGGAGTTCCTCCTTTCTACATTAGCTTGACTGTTCATGATCACATTTTACATAATGCAATGCTAGATTTAGGAGCTTCGCATAATTTAATGCCAAAATTCATTATGGAAACCTTGAATTTAGACATCACTAGGCCTTCTAAAGGTCTCTTCTCATTTGATTCCAGCAAAGTGAAATGTATAGGCTTAATCAAAGATTTATTTGTTACTTCAGTTCA
The DNA here is from genome assembly GCA_034641835.2 of Pinus albicaulis. Lineage (NCBI taxonomy): Eukaryota > Viridiplantae > Streptophyta > Pinopsida > Pinales > Pinaceae > Pinus > Pinus albicaulis. The sequence continues at coordinate 355,779,831 of CM076572.1, forward strand.
ATACCCTGGAAAAAGCATAGTCATGGATATTGTAGTAGCTGACATCCCTCCTAAGTATGGAATGATGTTATCTTTCTCATGGGGAGAAAAATTGCAGGGATCTCTACAACTAGATATTTCTTATGCAACAATATCAGTTTTTGGCCAACCCAAGAAACTTTACAGAGAGACATTAATGAATTACATGGTTAGTAATGTAGAAAGACCTCAAAAATATCCTATTTATTCTACACCTACTGATATGGACTTCTTCATTTTATGTAATTCTGAAACTGGTATAGGGAAAAAAAATGAGTTAAAATAGAAAGATAAATTCTCAGACAATGAAAACATATTTCATGAATCAATGTGGAATTTAGATTTTGATGGATCAGTGAACAAATTAAGAGCAGGAGTAGGATTTTAGATACACAACATGGAAAACAATCATGCACAAGGTCATGCCTTTAGATTAAATTTCAAATTTACAAACAACATGGCTGAATATGAAGCTTTGATTTTAGGATTGCAAATTGTTAGAAATTTAGGAGGCAAAAGAGTTTCTATCATGGGAGACCCTGATTTAATTGTAAAACAAATTAGAGGAGAATATTCTATGTATAATCCTAGATTAAGCCAATATAGAAAAATATTTTTAGATGTGATAAAAGAAATGCTTGAGTGTGACTTTGTTGTAATTCCTAGAAAACAAAACATATAGGCACACAGTTTAGCAAATTTTTCTAGTACATGTAATCTTCCTTTTCAACGAAATCATCAATATACAACAGAAGTTAGCACAGGCCTACAATACTAGATAATATAAAATATTGTCAAAATTTTTTCATAGGATGAACAAATCTATCATTTCATGAATTTTGAAGGAGAATTTCAAAATTGCAACATAGACACAAACTATATAGTAGATGATAAAATAGACAATGAGATAAATGTATATAACTGAGATTTCACTAAACCCTCTAAATTCACTCAAGTAGAAATAGATAATTTAGAAAAGGTAGAGATTGAAGAATTAGCAGATGATGATTCTGACATTTTAAACCTTAAGAATAACTTTTTACCTAAATAATTAGCCCCTTTAGAAGATATTTTTATTCAAATTATGTTGCAATAAAACCAAAGATGGAACCATTAAGATCTGATATAGAAGAATGCAATATAGGAACAAAACAAAGACCTAAACTAGTCAAATTTTCAAAATCCTTACATCAAGAAGAAAAATTGAAATACATAGTTCTGTTTAAGGAATTTCAGGATGTATTTGCATGGAGTTATGAGGACTTAAAATCTTATGACACTAGCATAATACAACACAAAATACCTATAAAATAAGATCAAAAACCTTTCAAACAAAAGCTTAGAAGAATCAATCCAGTTTTAACGCCTTTAATTGAACAAAGAGGCTAACAGAATGTATGAAGCCTGAATAACTACACCTATCAGATATTCTAATTGGATTTCAAACCTAGTTCCCACCAGGAAGAAGACAGGGGAGATCAGACTGTGTGTTGATTTTTGGAATTTAAATAAAGTGTCCTTAAAAGATAACTACCCTCTCCCCAATATGGATCAAATTTTACAAAGGGTGGTTGGTTCTTCTATGATTTCATTGCTTGATGGATTTTATGGATATAACCATATTTTAGTTCAGGGAGAAGACCAACCAAAGACTGCATTTACTACTTGTTGGGGTAGTTTCATGTATGCGAAAATTCCTTTTCGATTAATCATGCAGGAGTTACTTTTCAGAGAGCTATGGATATAACTTTTGGTAAATAAATTCATGATTTTCTAGTGATCTATATAGATGATATAACTATATTTTCAAAAAATGATAATGAACATCTAGATCACCTAAGACAAGCGTTGAGTCAAATGCAAGAAATTTGGCATTTCTTTAAATCCTAAAAAGACTCTTTTTGGACTTGAAGAAGGAAAAGTATTAGGGCATATTATATAAAAAGAGGGAATTGGGATAGACCTAGCTAGAATAGAGGCCATTCTGAACATAAGCCATCCTAGGAATATTAAACAATTACAGGCTTTCTAAGGTAAAATTTATTTTCTCAGAAGATTCATTTCAAACTTAGCAGAAATAATTAGAGGACTCAATAACATGTTGAAAAAAGACTTAGTTCTTAAATGGAATGTGGAGGCCAAACAATCATTTGAATCAATCAAACAAGCCTTGACAAAAACACCAGTCCTAATAAGTCCCGATTTCAAAAAAAAATTCATTATTTTTTCTTTTTCTTTAGAACATACTAGTGTTGTAGTCTTATTGTAGAAGACTGATCAGGGCCATGAGCAGCCCATTGATTTTTTCAGAAAATCACTTAGAGATGCAACTTTAAAGTATAACATAATGGAAAATTAGGAACTAGCTTTAGTGAAGGCTATTAAAGACTCTAGAGTGTACATCCTGTATTCACATATCATTGCTTATGTTCCAAATTCAGTTGTGAAGGAAATTCTAACTCAAAATGGGCCTGATGGTAAAAGAGGCAAATGGATTGCCACCATTGTGGAATATGACATAGAAATTAAGCCCACCAAACTCATTAAAGGTCAAGGTTTAGGAAAACTCATGGATGACTGAAATTTTCATGCTTTGGATACAAATTTTATTGCCCAATTAGAGGATCAGGAAGAGATGGCGACTCCAGAGATCAGTGAAGCCTTTCCAGACTCACCATGGTATGCAGATATCATATTTGTATTACTAAATATACAAGCTCCTCTAGAATTATCAATAACTAAAGCTAGATTTTTAAAGTTAAAGGAAATGAAATTTTTTATCATAGACAATACACTATTTTGGAAAGATCATGGTGGCATTTTACTAAATTATTTGCTTAAAAATGAAGTTCATAAAGTTATGGAAGAGTTTCATGCAGGTGAATGTGGAGGACACCTTTACTGGAAGACAACTACAGATAAAATCTTGAGAGTTGGTTTTTACTGGCCTACATTGTTTGCAGATGTGAAAAATTATGTGACTTCCCATCACAAATACCAAATATTTGAAGGGAAGAAAAAGCTACTACATTTACCCCTTAAACCTATCTCCACGGAAATTCCATTTCAGCAATGGGGTATTGACTTCATTGGTGAAATCCACCCTCCCTCATTAGCCCAACACAAATGGATTTTGACAGCCACAGACTGTTTGACTAAGTGCATAGAAGCCATACCTTGTAGGCACGCCACTGATACTGACATAATCTCATTCTTAGAAAATAATGTACTGCCTAGATTTGGATGCCCCGAGAAGCTCATTACTAATAATGCAGGTGCTTTCAAGTCCAAAAATATGATTGACCTCTGTAATAAATATCACATTACCCTTGGCCATTCCACTGCTTATTACCCTCAAGGTAATGGTCTTGTTGAATCCTTCAATAAAAGGCTTGTGAATATCATCAAGAAACTACTAGAAGACAATAAGAAAAACTAGAATAAAAGGTTAGTGAATGCCTTATGGGCAAATAGAATTACCACAAATAAGTCCATTGGTACATCCCCTTATCAACTATTTTCTGGGATGGATGCTTTTTTTCCATCTTCTTTAGGAGTACTAGTAATGAAAATAATAGAATAACTGCAGGTAGAAACCAAAGATATCCAAAGAAGGATAAATCAAACCATACACTTGCAGCAAACCAGGGAAGATGTCTATCTCAAATCTCAAGTTGTTCAAGAAAATATTAAAAAGATATTTGACAAGAAGACTAAGGAAGATGATTTTTATATAGGTGACAAAGTTCTTAAGTGGGATTCCAGGATAGAAGAGAAAGGTAAACATGGGAAATTTGTTTTCTTATGGAAAGGCCCTTATGTCATTTATGGTTACAGAGGTAACAATGCATTCTCTTTTAAGGAGTTGTATGGATTAGATTTGTCAGGTGGACTTATAAATGGTAGAATGCTAAAGTATTACTATTCCCCAAAATAACAATATTTCACTTTGTTTCAATTTCTCATTATACATAACATTGCAGATTTTAGATTGGATTGGATGTTTTTCTAGCAAATTTGAAGCTTGGAGAGAAGGCCCTAAGCTTTGAAAGACAAAATATCATAAGTATGAACAATGCAGAGCTCCTAAAACAGATTCAAGGCCATCACAATGAAAATTCAAACGCTACTAGTCTCAAATTTCTTAACATTTCAACAGGGAAAGCCATCCCCATGTGGAGGGATTCATAATTTTGAATTTAGTCTGATTGGTCTTGTGATATGTACATACTTTGCTTTCTGCAAAAAAAATTTCCCATATTAGAAAAATAAAAAAATTAAAGAGGGAAAAAGTCCTAAAAGAAAAATCAAAGGAATTGAAAGAAAAAAGATAAAAAAGAATATGAAAATGAACCCCAAACAAAAAAGAGATAAAAATAAAACATGAAAGTGATGTAAATTAAAATGGCACTACTATTTAATTTTATTGCAAAATAAATATTGTTTGCATCTTGTTAAAAATGCCACAATCCATGAAGGTTAAACATCTTAATCTTGACCTTTCATGCTTTAAATTTTATGTTGTTAGATAGAGAATAAAGAACTAGCCAAACAATTTAATATTGGCAGATTAGTAGTTAGGTAGAGAATAATAAGGAGCTCAACAGTTTAATCTGAGCCCTTGGAAGAAATAAGGATAGAATTAGTTAGTTTGTTGTTTAAAATAAAAGTGAATAAGGGTCTGCAAGCTCAAATGCACCCATGTAAATGAAGAAAAAATGTTAGGGTAGCAAATGGGTAGGTAGAAGAATTTTTCACAAGGTAGCGATATCAGAAAATTGGTTATTTCATTTACTAACTTCCTTACAAAATCATTCCCCTTGTAAAAATACCCCCTCCCCTTCATTTTTCCATTTTCCCCCATTATCACTCATTTTTCCCTACAAATGCCCCTTTTCCTAAGTAAAACACATTTTTTCCTTTGGAAAAGTAAAATCCCTTTAAATAATTTACATTTATTCAAAAAATATATTAAAAACCCAAAAATACCTTTATCCTAAGTATTTCTTTAAAAAGATGTTATGTCTGGTCCCATAGTGAAGAAATCCATCCCGATAGCAGTTTTAAAGTTAAAATCAGTGTATTATACAAATCCCGCGCTTATTTACATTTGTACATATTAACATTTAACATAATGTATTCAATCCCCTTATACCTCTTATCCCGTATATATTAAATCCTTATTATATAAATCCCAACCCATTATTTTTAATATAAACTATGGTTTAATCCCCCACATTTTATATATCCCGGACCCAAATTTTATTCTTAAACCTATGGCTTATGTTATCCCCACCTATTATAAAGCCCCACTTACCCTAACCCCATTGGATATATTGTTTTAAAACACCGATCATATACAATATAACCCTGCCACATAACTTAAAGTATCCGGCCCCACACCTTTTAATACCCCAATACTCTGTCGCATCCTCCCAGCCGTTAGATCTTCACTGATAATATCCGACGGCCATTACCATCAATCGCACATTCCTTTTTCCTAACTTTTAACAACACCAAAACCATGTGAAATGCGTGGTTTTTGGGTCTTTCCTCCCTGCTACATGGCTCCATTTTATTTGATTGCATCAATTAGAAGTATACCACCTGACCACTTTGGCCAATGTGAAAACCGCTCAGCGGTTTCATCTAACTGTTGTCAAACCACCTGTTCATTTGAAATGAATGTGCATTAATGCAAAACACTATTGGTTTAAAATGCATATATTTTGCCCCTTGTTAGCCTTTTTTACCATTTCAGTTACAGTTTTCCACAGAAGAGCATTGCCGACAATTTTTTAAGCCAAAGACCACACTGCCAACCTCATTTTAAGATCAATTCAACCAAAATTCAACCATTTGCTACCAAAAGACACTGAATAAACATGCAGAAGCACCATAAAGACCTTTGAAGCCTCAAAGAATCCTTCTGCAACCCTAGAACCCTTCTGCAAAGAAAATATTCTTTTTGCCCAGGTATTCTTCAAAAAAAGGCCTGTTCTTGATAAAAAAAGAAAGCAATCAATAAATAAATAAAATTAGGAGCATTGGCAGACCAAGAAAGCCCTCTTGACTTCCAAAATCATTTTTTGCATACACTAATCATTCTTTTACAGAAATCTGAGGTCCTAAAGAATGTTTTTAATCAGAGAGAATACAATTTGATTGGTCTAAACCTTTGCAAACTTGAAGAATCCACTGAAACTTCCCAAATCCCTTTTTTTGCAAACCCTGGAACTATTTTCACAAGATTCCAAAAACCTAAGACTTTTTTGATTACAAAGAGTAATAAATTGACCAATTATCTTCTTAAAATAGTCTGCAAACTGTTATAATCTTTCTGAGGTGCTACCACAGACCTTAATCAATTTTTTCTAAATCAAAGAGTAATAAATTGATAAATCAAACAAAACAATGGCTTCCAAAGTAGTAGTAAGTGTCAATCCTCTATGACCCCCCATTGTAGATTTAGAACACATTCCCCTGACTGATAAATATTTTAAGATTAGTGACACAACCACAAAATTTAACCTTCTTGAGCTCCATTACTAGAGCCATGAAAAATTCATAGAGCAAGCTGATGAATTTTTTATTTGGGAGTCTAATTTGCCAAAATATGTTGTCCCACAGACTTTCCAATGCCCAAAAGTGATCAAACTATGTCAATCTTGCTATTTCCTTGATCAGAGAGCCATAATAAACTCTAAAAAATAAAATATTTTTACCATTACTTTTGAGTCAATAAATCAAATGCTACAAATCCAATCCTGACCAGATGAAGTCCCTTTGTCCATTGAAGCTCTCATATAGCTATAAATGAATTTGGAATTACCCAAGAGGTTTCAGATATTCCAAGCTTTCATGCCTTCTTTTGTAAAAATTCCCAAGATAAATCCTCCTTACCCATCTGCAAAACTTTCTAAAAGGACAACAAATATCATCTCCATGTTGTCTTTTATTCTTGGATATTTCATAGGTGAGCATGTTGGTGTTGCAGTACTAGGTTTTTTATCTACTTTCACACCTGGTTAGCCTCCTGCTACCATTTTTAATTTTTCCCAATACCTTTCTGACAATATTCATGAACAGTTGGTCAAAATTCCTTCTAAAGGTGTTTTCAAGTATTCCTCATTCTTATTCCATATGTTTTTATACTTTCAGTTTGAGAAATTTTCTATAAACTTTCAAAATCTTCATGTTGAAGGAAACCCACATTCAGTCATATTTTAGACTCCTCTTATCAGAAAAGATTCATCACAGTCTGCTTATACAGATTTTATATATTCCTTCATTCATCCTATGGTCAATTTTCTGAATAGCAGCAAGAAGCTCAGAGTTATTGAAGATATTAAGAGGTCCTACAATTGTCAGAGCATAATAGGACAGGTGATTGGTACTTGTACCAAAACAATACTGGGATAAGAGTATATGGATCAAGTCTTGTTCCATATAAACTGCCCAAATACCTACCTATGAGGTTATTTTCTCTTGAGTACATAAGGCAGATTCTTAGTTCAGATGAAATTCATTTCTTGGCAGCAAATAAGAAGACACAGTTCAAATTGAAAAATCAGGTTGGCCCTTTTATTTATAACAATAGAGATGCAGGTCCAGAGGTTGAAAAAAATTTGCAGGAATTCAAGTTTAGTCATAGTTTTTTATGGTATTATGATCCTCTTGGAGTGATAAGTAAATTGAGAGTTAAATGAAAACTCACTCCCTATGTACATTATAGGAAACCAGACATAGAGAAATTCTCCAATCAATCTGAATGGTTGGAGAAAACCTTGGTAGAGGCAGAGAAACAAGGTGATACTAGTCAAAATTTGCAAACTCCAGCCCAAGAAGATAGGAATGCAAAGAGAAATAGAGAGGAAGGATCATACACTGCATAAACAACTACTGAAACTAAATTTAAATTGACGTACAAGAAGAAACCTAAGTTAAATCCCATTAATGAAGGAGTAGAAACCATAGAAGTGATTGATACAGATACAATAGAAAAGGACAATGCACCTCCTACAGTGATTGAATAAGAAAAATAGCCTTCCACTTCACACACTCAACTTATTCAAAAGAAAAAAAGTGTTGACATGTCCTCTTCCAACAAACCAACAGAGAAGGAGATAGATATCATGCAAAAATAAAGAGAAATAAAGATGAAAAATGAAGCATTGAAGACTGATACATACAATCATTATTGGAAGCAATCACCTAGTGACCAAAGCAGATTGCTTTCTTCTTTTGAATATAATACTAGAAAAATGTAGATGACTTTCCTGCAACCTAAAGTCAAGAATCCTAAAACGCCAACAGATTACAAAAATTCCTCATATGAATTTCAACCAGTTGACCTTCATCCCATTGATCAGATTGAATTTCACAAATCGGCTGGTGAAATTATTTACTCAACCATGACAAACAAGAAAATGAGTCTGCATAAGCTTCAAAACACTCTTGAAAACATCAGAGATCAACTGAGATTAGAAAAATCATCCTCATAGAAAAAATACAATAGAATTAAATCTTTGGAAGATTTAGTAATTGAAGTAGGATTTGATCCTAGTAATCTAAAAGTTGCAGATGAACTGGTCAAAAAGAAAAATATAGACATTGTTGCATTAAAGAAGCAACTCAAGTTGCCTCCTACGAAACACCCTCAAGCAAAGGAAGTACTATAGGATACAAATTAGAAAGATGAGATGATGACTCTCATTCTACAGTTGACTGCCCAGATAAAGGAAATGGAGAATGAAATAGACAAGTTGGTCCAAGCGAAAAAGGATAGAGAAGAAGAATTTATAGTCACAGTTATTCCTGTAGTCACCACAACTACACCTTCAACATTGGCAGGATCATTAGCTCCTACAGTTCTGATGGCTACAACACTTCGAGTCACTTCATAAACAACTTCTACAACGGGGTCTTCAACAACAGGAGCACCGTATACAAATGAAGCAATCAAGCTAGTAAAATCTATGCAAGACATGTCTATTCAGACCAATGAGATTAATAGACTTAAATAATAGCTTAAAATTCTTGAAGATGAAAATAAAATTGCTAAAATAATGCACAATAATGAAGAACAAAGGGAAAACAGGTTGAATGAGCAATTGAAGAAGTTAGAAAAAGATCTAACATTAAAGGAACCCATGGCACAAGTCAAACAACATCTTTGGGACAATATCATTGAAGCAGTCAATGATATTTGGCCATCGATCTAGGTTATATATGAACAGAAAGACTTAGTAAAATCACCAAGAGAAGCTATACATAAGATTAAACAAGAACTTGGCAAGAAACCTGAAGAAGCTCTTGAAATCATCAATTTTCTAAATTCTAAGAATAGGCAAGAGCTAGAATAAATTGGTATTAATGAGAGAAAAGAAACCATCCTAGAAGTTAGGAAGGTAACTTCTAAAAATAATTTGATGATAAATTTAGAGGAGAAATGCCAGATTATGGAGGTTTCCATCACAAGGTTTATGATGAAATTTGATGTCCTGAGGTAGAAAGGCCTTCCAAATCCATTCGTTATTCATGAAAAACTAATGAAGCAGGATGATTATGATAAGAAGATGAGAGAAGTTTCCAAGGATCAGGCTAATCTTCCTTCCTCACTAGGAATTCCAACAGGGAAGGTGCTCTACAAGAATTTTGAGAATCTTTTCTACTTACAGCATGAGGTGAAACACATATTTGTCAATAAGCCTACATTCTCAAAATACACCGAAGCAGATGAAATATTCAGGAGAATGATGAAAATAAAATTGCTAGAGGCAGAATTTTGGGAAAAGATGACTGATTTACTGTGAAATCATTTTGTAGTAAAACAGAGCAGTAGAAACAGAATAGTGAGCAGTGAATAAAAGTAAAACAACAGGTAAAAGGTTAAAGAGTATCAAGTTAAAGTGTATCAGTTGAAAGGTTAAAGTAAAAGTCAAAGAAGAGAGAAAACTGCCAGCATGAAAGAAACTCAACCACAACCTTCATTGAGCAACAATCAAGAGACAAATCAACAACAAAATATCAACAAGTGAAGAAAACAAAAAATAATTTCAATAAAAACAAGGACAACTAGCATTAATTAGAAAGTTGTCACTATCTTCTTGCATGAAGATATTTATTTTCCATGAATAATTCCTAAGTTTGTTTTAGGATATTTTTGTTGGAGGAGAAAAATGAGGGTATATAAAAAATAATATATGCTTGAATCATCTCATGTGAAAAAACCTAGACAGGAGTTGTTGACCCAACTCATGTCATCCTCTCCAAACATTCCATAGATAATTGTGAGGATAGGTTGAAATAGGTCTATGAATAGAGAAAGAGGAAACTTATCGACGGAAGGGAGACTTGGTTACCTCGAAACTATGACAATATTAAGGAGGGATTTCCTTTTTTCAACAGGGATGTTTTTGAAACAAAACATTAGGGTTACCTCGATAAAATCCAAACCGAAAGAGGAAGTAGGGTAACACAGGGCTTTTAACATAAGTTGGGGGGTAATTTATACTATTTTGTTCCCTTGAGAGGAGAAAAAATACCCATTTTGTTCAATGTAGGTTTCAGAGAGCTAGGAGACAAACTCGGGGAAATGGCGGACGAAAGGTGAAATTTGGTAATACAAACCTGAGCCAACTACCCATAATAGGTTTTTTTCCCTCCATTTGTAACCCATTAGGTTAAAACATTATTTTTCCACAGGAAATGGATAGATAGGTTTGTAGATATGATCTTGTGGATCCATGAGAGTCTTAGGACGAGGGGCATCCCTGACTTCTCGAGCTTATGGTGTCTCAAGTGTAGTATTTTTCACTTTGAAAGAAAATTTGGAACTATAAACACAAAGGGATGGCACCAGCTAAATACCTGGCGACTGAAAGCGATGTAAGGAGAAATTCTGGAGCAACGAATGGTTCGAGTAAGGTTCTGCACTAGCTTCTAACTGATGACTTCTTGCGGATTAAAAAACAACGGTCGAGAAGATTATGTGGGGAAAATAGGGTATTTTAGGATGGAGGGCGATAACTGTAGGGATCACATCAAGATGGTGTCAGCAGATCGACATGTTTCATTGACGGATTGAATGGACTATAGTGAGAAAGTTGAGGGTATGTGTTGGGCGAGTGGCAGACTTGGGTTACCCATTTCACCTTACCTTACCATTCTTTACATTACCTGGATTGCGCTTTACACAAATCCTTGATGGTGGTCAACACCATTTAACAGTGGGTCGAGAGGTCGAAGTGAGGAGAGGAGGCCACCCCCTAGAATGGATCTGAACTAAGGATATTTGTGATGACGTGTGCTCTTTCAGGGGGTTGCGTTGTACTTAAATTCATGCTCCTTCCCCCACCGACATGTGTTCTGATTGGACTATAAAAAAGAACTATGCAATAGATGAAATTTCGATTGTTCAGTGTATAAATTACATCACCTTTACCTTTTCTTTTAATTAACACTTTGGAAACTTTGTGCCTGAGGAAACTCATTTCCCTCTGTTTATCTCAAGTTTCAAAAATTGGCATTGTAGGATTAGTATAACCATAACGGTTAATATAAAAATTGACGTTGGATATTGGCTTGGTACAAACAGGTCCTATGAAATTATGTATGTGGAACGGTATATCACCCCCGGAATGCAACGTTGGAAGAAAATGACAGCTCCTACATTTAAAGATGTCAGAACACATCTATAGCATAGACCTATAGATGTTTGCTTTAATGTTTCAAATGACCATTATGTTACTTCAGGCGGATTTTAGATTTGATCTTAAATTATGTTTTAGTTTCAATGCTCAAAACTCGGTGTCACTTGAACACACCTATGATGCAGCTAATATGACAAAATAAATCTTTTCATTTTCCTTTTAACAATGAAAGGCCTAAGTAGAGGAAGAAGAAATCAGTTAACAATGCAACAAATAAGTGATGCAACAAACGATATCCTCAACTTCACTTTTCTAATCAAAATAAAATCCCTATATGCAATGCAAATAATTGTTTTTATTTTCTTTTCTCTTAATATTAAAATGAAATGAAAACTAAGATGAAGAAACATCATTAATAAAAGAAATCACATAAAATATGAATAAAATATAATTTTTTTCAATTGAATCAACAATCAAGCTCAATGTTTACAAATTACCTAATTGATAAGAAGAAGAAAAAACCAAATATTTTCTTAGCAAAGGCTAATAAAAACAAATGCAAACATTAAGATGGATTTTAAGAGACACTCACAAATTCACAAAACGCAATAAAACATGCTACATATTTAATGACCTTGGTTAAAAATCCATGTAAACAATATAAGACCAAGGTCATGGGAAACATATTCCAAGATGAATGTTGGGAAAAACATCCTAGTGGGTGTCACTTTGGTTTATTATGGATAAATGAAATTGGAAAAGGCAATGGAAAAGGCTTTGGAAAAGCAAAGAGTAATTATTGGAAATTTATTTATGAAAATAAAGGAAAATAGGAGAAAATGGTGGAGAAAGGTCACAGGTTGCATGTGAGGAGGAAAATGAAGGAAAAGAATGGAAAATGAAGAAAATATAGGCCTCATTGATAAAAAGACTTATGAGGATCAGTTGGTAACCCTTTTTTCATTTCTAGAATGAGGCTCTCTCTTCTACTCTCTCCCTCTTATACTCTTGGACACTTAGAAGTTTCTTGGAGAACTCTTGGAGGAGTGTGGCACACTTGGGATTTGGAGAAAGAAGGAAAAGGAAAAGCAGGAAAGCGCAAGGACATCGGTATCAGCAACTACAACGAGTTTTTTTTTGTAGGTATAGAGTTCCATGTATGATTTATTTTCTAGTTTTTTAATCATGGCACAGTCATGTGGTTTCTTGATTGTTGTATTTCATTAGCATGGAGGATTGTCTAGATTGACAATGGTTTTCCTAGCCTTTCCATTTCCTAGATAGCCTTGCTGTTGTGGGTTTTACTTTTTTTTTTTCTAGTTGGTTCTCATGGTAGGTGTGGGTTGAGTTACTATGTCCTAGAACCTTGGTTGTAAAAAAAATCTAGAGCCCTGTAACAACTTGGGTTGAGTTACTAATCATGGAGCCTTGGTTGGACAAATTCTCTGGAGCCCTTGGTGGGTTGAGTTACTAGTCCTAGAGTGTTGGTTGGGAAAACTCTTTGGATTCGAACAATGGTTGTGGGTTGAGTTACTAGTCTTAGAGCATTGGTTGGGAAAACTCTTTGGATTCAGAAAACAATTGTGGGTTGAGTTACTAGTCCTAGAGCCTTGGTTGGGACAAATGATCTAGAGCCTTGGAAAAATTGGGTAGATACCAATATAGTGATGGTTTGTGATGTTCGACGGTGAGGTGGAATCTCTAGTGGAGAGTTGATGTAGTTTGGCCTCTAGAATCCCTAGTTTGGTTTTGATTGATTTGTTTTATGATATCCCACATTCATGCTTGGAATATGGCATGGGGGTGACTGGCTAAAAGAAATATTTGGTTCAGCCTAGTCTATGGTCGAGTGGTACGTGGGAGTCCTAGATTCAATTGCATTTTTCTTATGGAAATAAGAATTATTTTCTCTTGTATTGATGGGTGAATATGTTTTTTATTATGTGGATTATATGAATGTTCTATGCTTGTTATTTATGTTTTTTATATGTTAGTTATGAATATGTTATATGACAGTGATGATGTATGGCTCTCATCATGTTTTGATTTGTAAATGAGTGAAAAAATGAATCTATGACCTAATAGATGATAATGTAGCTAATGTGATGAGGGATCAAGGCCTCTTAGAGATACTTAGATAAGTATGAGACCACTATGCTAGAATCTGTTGCTTAAACTTGTAGATTACATATTTGTGACATGTTTGACGAAATTCATGTCATGGATAGTAGGGGTCAATTCAATTGCTTGTTCAATTAATTACAATTGTATAATTATTCCATTTTTATTTTTCAATCCTGGAAGTTTCATGGAATTTTGGGAAGTGACCTGAGCCCTGGGCCTTAAAAGGTGGCACAAAATTTAGAGTCGCAGGCATAGAACTACTTTAGAAAGTCCAGGGTTGCATGCACACCCATGTTATGGGAATGACTAGAGGGTCCCAACCACACTCATGCCCATATCTAGGGAGTGTCTGGGGAATTATTGCAGAAAAGGGTTATTTTTTCTTAGGGGATAGTCACTTGGAAAGTTTGGATGGCTCCTGGAGGTTCTGTTGCAGGTGTAGAAGGTTTGTGTTGTTGTGTTATGTAAGTTCCACTTCCTTAAATAACACATAGCGAGTTGAATTATATCATAGAAACTCTTCATCACATGTTTACCCTAGTTTACAGATAAGATTGGGTAAGTGTAGGAGGAGGGTCTTATAGAGTGGTATCATAGCATGGTTTTGTTCCCCTTGGGTGATGTCTAGTTTCTGTTCTCCTTGGATGACTATGTTATAATATGTACATGTGAGTTGCATGTGTGCCCTTCATGTTTGTGGACTATGTTCTTCTTGTGTATGCATGGTGGTGGTCATTGTTGAAGTCGTGTCAACATGCAGAAGTTGATGGTGTTGTTGTTGGATGCGATCATCATGAATGATTGTGATCAGTTGTATATGAATTTTCATGGTTATATTTGTTGTCCATGAGGTCATTGCAAGAATTTTTGGTCATGATGACGTTGTTAGTATGTTATGATGTTGATGTGTTGGTTTAGATAGAGAAGGAGATGCATATCATCAAAGTGAAGTTGCGGCACTAGACTTTGGGGAGAGAGAAGATCATCATATAGGTTTGTATGTTTGGCATGCAGGTATGTTAGTCAATGGATTTTTATATGCATTAGGTTTATATACATGTTTGTCATTTTATTGTGTTTTAGTTACATGTATGATATATGATGGTTGATCAGTGTAGTCATATGCACGTGCGTCAGAGACTCATGTATGGTAGTAACTTATTATTATATGGATTGTGTTATTATTTTATGTTAGTTAACTTGATGATTTAGTTATTTCATTAAGATATTGATGTTATATGTATCATTTTGATCGATATTGGTCAATGTAGATGGTTACGGTTGTGACATTAAATAATCATATTACATTGTTGTGATATTGTGTCATAATAATTTAGACTAATTGTGCATATGTAATTGTTATGCATGAATGAAAATTGTTTATGAGTTTATGATGTGAACATGTTAGCTAGTTACTGTTATGGATATCGTGACCTTATTTATGTTTGAGTTGATATGTTGTAAATTTATATTGTGCTAATCTAGATTGATTGTGCAAAAATATAGCCTCCGGTGAGATACATTAAGGCATGGTTTTTCTTATATCATCCACTTGGTGCTTGAATGCTTGATTGTGTAATCTATTTGGTGTTTTGAGTGTTTGGTGTCTATTATGTCGTCTATCTGTTTATTGAATTCTTGATTAATTGCATGATATGAGTATATGTCTATAATATTCTATGAAGTAATGATCTTGTTTTAATATTGTTGTACTAACACACTATGTGTTTAGACAACAGAAGTTTACTTCATTATAAGTAGGTGATAGTTGTAGTATTGTAGTTTTGACATGGCAGTTAGTCTTGGTAGAGGTCGATTTTAGTTAATAGATATGATGTCATGATATTTGGAAAATGTGATTGACATGTGTGAATATTTGCAGGGAAACATGCTTGGTATTAGAATGACAAGGTAATAGTTGATGTATTTATATGACTAACAGATGGGTGATGCGACATTACATAGTAGGACTCGATTACAGCAAGGTAAAAGAAAGTAATTTGGCAATGTTTGGGACTGCAATTCCAAATGAACGAGCACTTGCATGAATACATGAATTCTTCTTAACCCTAATATTGTATAGAATTATGTGGATATGTGCTATATTTATGAACATGTATTTGACAAGTATGACATCTAGTTTCTATTTATGGTTGGATTCGTCAAGGGATTAGAGTCCCTTTAGAGATTATATATGCATGTGTTCAGATACAAGGAAGTGTGATTGGCATAACAAGATAAGGTAACTGGTATATTGAATGTTTATATTATATTATGATAATTATGTATTTATGAAGGTATGATGTAGGGGATTTCATGGAAAAAGAGACAACCATGATATCTTTTAAATGACTCATGCTAAGCTTCCCTTGGAAGATTTGGGAAACCATGGGGAATTGATTCATGGTGTTTTTTACTATCCTTGCACTTTTTGTCTCTTATGATTTGTTTGCACTTGATTTGTAGTTTTGTTTATGTCTGGTGGAGGGAGTTTCCACTTTGTTGCGGTGTCATTTTTATTTTCTTTCTTCATGGTATTCTTCTTGTCTTTTATTTTTCTTGCCTATTATGTTTTGAGAGTCTTCGGAATTTGTTTCGGAAAGAGGAAAGTCAATAAATCTCAGGGAGATCTGTGTGGTACCCAACAGGTAATGTAAGACTCGGGTGAAGCTTGGTGCATGAGTAAAGGGAAGAAGAAGGTAATAATATGAAATTTGGTTGGACAGATTAGGCTCATTATGGTAAATATACGATGGAAGTACAAACATGATAAAGGTAATAAAAAAGGTAAATTAAATGGATTTGAGGCACCATATGCCTTGGCTATGTTGGGAACTATTATTCTCGATGTTGTGCATGTTGTGCATGGATAAAGGGTGTTCTCTTAACCTTGACGTTATGCTATATAGTAATTATGATGTGATCATGACTCTGTTGATGTTTATATATGTATACATGTGTGTGTGTATGTATGTATATATGTCGTATATGACAGGGTCGTCATGGATCATGATTTTTTAATGCTAAGGTTTATATGTATATATGTGTGTATGTATGTCTTTGTCTCACATGATCATGAATATTTTATGCTAATGATTATATGTATGTATGTATGTATGTATGTCACTATCTGACAGGGTTGTCAAGGATCATTCTTGTGGAGGAATGATTTCTTATGTAGTTGAATGACATGAAGAGGTTCCTAGTATTATGGGGAATCAAGTGCGAAGATCATCCCTGAAAATTTTATGAGGTCAGTATGATGTGGACATGAGTTGATATTATACTATGCCTATGTTATGTGCATGTAATGTAGAGGGATACATCACTAGAATGAAAACATCATGACTTGCATCATGCTAGTGTAACACTGTCCTCCCATATATACCCAAGTAGCCTGCCAACCAGGGCAAACATGTGAACAAATGCTACTATGACCATATTAAACCTCCTAGGGGACCCTAAATAAGTGGAACTGATGGAAAAAAATCATATCGACCATCCACATCAGAAACAAGACTCCTAGGAACCATCCCATCCACTTGAGTAACTATCCCTTGAGTCTTATTGATGTATTAAGCCTTTAAACCCCCGAAAATTCCCACAGTATAGGCATGGGTGCATCTAAGAGGCTCTAGATTCTCCCACAAGATATGCATGTGTCCATACAGGGACTTTTTGCCACAAACCTATGCAACCTTCCCTAGGTTTTGAGCCACTTTTTCAGGCCCAGAGCCTGGGTCATTGCCTAGAACTCAATGCCAAGTTCAGAAATGAAATAAAACAACAAAAAAATGATTTATTTATAGAAACAATGACAAGGCCTAAATTGGAAGCCTGCTAGTTATGACAAGCATTTCTTCAAACATGTCACAAATATGTAATCTACAGGTGTAAAAAATGGACCTGAGCATAGGGGTCTCATACTTATACGAGAATCTCTAAGAAGAATTTCCTCCTTACATCATTAGCTACATTATCATCTATTATGTCATAGATACATTTCTTATTTATTTACAAGTAAAAAAATGAAGAGAGCCATCCATCAGCACTGTCATAATACATGCTTATAACTAGCATAATAACAACATAAATCTCAGTGATACAACAACCAAATAGTCCACATATAAACCAGTACATTTACATGTAATATTTCAAGGAGAGAACCTCTTATTAATGAATGAAAAAAGCCAACCTCAGATGGGACTTCCACGTTCCACCCGACCATAGATTGGCTAAGCCAAATCTCTCTTCATCCAATCACCCTTGTGCCATATTCCAAGCATGAATGTGGGACTCAAACCAAAAGAACCAATCAGGGTATCCCGAGGCTAAACCACCTCACCCTCATCAATAGGAATCAATATTTACCATAATCCCCATTGGATCACTAGGCCAAAACAATAAACATGTCATAACAGGATTTACCATGATCTCCACCTCATCATAAGGCCAAAACAAGCATGGATGCCACCAGATTTTTCTAACTACACAGTGAGAAATTTTCTTGTCTCCTAATTTCTCAATATATACCACAATACACAGTAATATCCAGGCACTACTAGGTCTTAAACTGAGACATACTCTTCAGGATTTACTGTATATCCTAACCGGGATTCCTAGGTATCATGGAGAGCAAACAACTTCTAATATTTACTGTATATATTTCCATTCACCGGTTGAGGATTCCTAGGGCCACTGAGGCAACACATTATCGTGTTTTACTGTAACCCACGGTTCGGTTCAAGATTTACTAGGCCGTATGTTCTATTAATTCAGAGATCCACATCACTCAGCTTTGAGTCCATCCATCTATCCAACTCAACCAAAACATGAGAAAACCATCACACCATGGCTATCTAAAGATGGAGAGGCTGGGCTAAAAAAATGTTCACACCTAGAAAAACCCATGCCATTATAGAAAAATAACCACATGCAATACCATGCATGCCAAATGTAGCAAGTAAATTACACACACAAATTGATACCTACAAAGAATCTTATTGTAGTTGCTTCATCCGACTTTTCCTTTCTTTCTCCTTCCTTCCTTTTGACTTCTTTTCCATTCTTAATCTAATATCCAAGTGCTCCAAGAAAACTCTAAGTGTCCAAGAGTGTGTGTGTGAGAGAGAGAGAGAGAGAGAGGGAGAGAGAGAGAATAATGAGAGAGCTCAAAAACTGAATTGACAAAGGTACCAACTGATCCTCAATAACCTTTTTATTGATAAAGCCTTTATTTTCTTCATTTTCCATTATTTTCCTTCATTTTTCTCCTCACATGCAACCTTTGACATTTCACCTCCCTTTTTTCCTATTTTCCATTATATTCATAAATAAATGTGTCAAAAATTCCATTTTGCCTTTCCAAATCCTTTTCCATTGCCTTTGTCAAATTCCTTAGCCATTTTAACCAAAATGAACATCCAGTATGATGTTTTTCAAAACATTCAGCTTTGAATAAGTGTCCCATCAACCGTGGTTATTATTTTTCCTTTATTAAATTTTATTACATGGAATTTTCACCAGGGCTATTACAGAATTAACCCCCTTGGGGGACACTGTCCTCGGTGTTGAACCACACATATACCTTAGTAAACGACTGAAAATCAAAAATAATGCCCATGGAGCTTTATAACATAGCTTGATGTATTATTTAGAATTATCACCCTACTAAAAATAAAAACAACATGGAAACATAACAACATGAAAACTATAATGGCATGACACCCATACTGCTTATTGCAACTTTATAAGATAACTCATGTTGGTTTTTACATCCATATACATATGTACATATATCAACACATCACACCAAAACATATGCCAAAAAATATACCAAACATCATACCAAAACTTCTTTGCCTCAACCTAAAAACAAGGAAGGATACATAGCCCACATCTAATCTGCCATCTCCCATGTAGCTTCATTAGGCCCAAAGTTCTTCCATTACACTTTAACTCTCTCTATTGTTCAATTCCAAAGCATAAGAAAATTTCTCTGGACTATACACCAAGGCTCTGGCTAGAATTCTCCATTTGGATCCACCTGCAATATAGTCAAGGCAATCACATGATCAACATATTTAACATACTTCTCAATAAATGATATATCAAAAAAATTATGGAATTTCACAATGGAAAGCAGTGCAACTTGATAGGCTACTAGTCTAATCTTCTCAATGATCCTGAAGGGTTCACAAAACTATGGTGCCAACTTGGCACATGAACCAATCCACAATGAGCTCTTCTTAGGCTTTATGTGCAAGTAAACATGTTCTGCAACTCGAAAGTCCTTAAAAAACCTGTTCTGGTCTTCATAACTCTTCTGCCTATCATGCGCTTCTTTCAAATTCTCCTTTATTACCTACATTTACTGTTCCATCTCTACCAACATGTCTGGTCTAATAAATACTCAGTTAACTAGATCACTCCAACTAATTGGGGCATTGAAAATATGCCCATACAATTCCTCAAATGGACTCATCCTCAATGATTCTTGGTACCTGTTGTTGTAGGCGAACTCTACTAGTGGAAGATACTCTTTCCACTTATGTTTTTGATGCATCACATACATCCTCAACATATCCTCCAATATCCTATTAAACCTCTCAGTATGTCCATCTATCTGCAAAAGATAAGTTGTGCTGGAGGCTAACTCTGTGCCCAAACCCATAATAAACACCTTCCAAAACTTGGAAGTGAACTTTACATCTCTGTCTAACAAAATCTTCTTTGGAACACCATGTAATCTAATCACATCTTTGATGAACACCTATGCAACATTGCTAGTTTAGTATGTAGTCTGTTAGTGTCGATGAGTCACCAATGATCAAATGTACTCTTTCAATGTCAGTTGATAGGATCGTAGGTAAAATTGTTATAGTTTCAAATAGAGTTTTCAAATAAAATTTGATCATTGGCCAGTGTCTAGGTATTATTACTGCTCCCTTCATTTTCAAGGTCATAAAATGCCATCATGGTCATGTCATCACTCCTTTTGATAGGGCATCAAAAGTGTGTCTTGGTCATCAAATTATAATCATGCATAATACAATTGTTCAAAGTTCTAAATCATGGTTTCACATATGCATTTGTTGTCATAATCAGGTCAGATCATCATAAGTCATGTTGGGAGTCATGCCATCACCTTAGACACCATCATGGGAGTTAGTAATTAGGGGAAAAGTGTTAAAAAATATTCCAAAGTTACATTTCATCAATAATGGAGATGTAAACTTTCATAACAAAGTTATAAGCTGCAGTACACTATCTCATCACATCATTTCTAAAAAAGGACATATGATGTCACACCATCACCAAATAAAAATTCAACTTTCAAGCTATTAGAAGACAATCCAAGCATTCAAAAAACTCATTCATCTCCCTAAGAATCTCTTCATCACCATTTTACTTAATCTCAACCATCATAGCCTTCATTTTCTTTAGCAATCAGTTTGTCTCGTAGCACGCTACGCATCTACTGTGCTTTTGGCCAGCATTGTGTTTGTATTTGGAGGGAAAATCAAGGCCATTTCAACACTTTTCTTCTTCAAGATAGGTTTTCAGCGTCAAAAAACAAGTAAGTGAACACTCTCAAGCCATCCCTTGCAAAGTTTCCTCTTTAAATGGTGAAAATCCTCACCTAGGGTTTCCACGTTACCTTTCTACTATGCTTTTGGAATTTCATCGTTTTTGCTTTCATGCAATGAAAATTTCCTAGTTTTTCTAGATAAAAGCCCTAGAACATACCTAATATACCATCCCAAACCTTTTCCCTTCCTCAATTTCTCCATTTTTCCATTTTCCCTAAAGAGACTAAGACAACGTTGTGCTTTTGCCATGTTTCTAACTTTTTCTTGTCTTTTACATTTCCTACCCTCTTCCATCATCCATCCTAGTAGATTTCACTACCCTATCACTCCTAACACCCATACCTATACCTTGAATTTTTTTCCACAAATTTCCCACCCCTATCCGCTCTATTTCCTTCCCCAAATTACCCCTTCCTTTTCCCCTTTTTTCCCTAAATCCCCCCCCCCCCCCCCCACCCATTCCTATAAAAATAGGGTTTCAAATTAAATAAAAACCATATCATGGCCACTGAAAAGAAAAAGTACAGCAAGGGAGGAAAATTATCCAAATATGAGCCAACTCATATGCAGGAGATCAATGCCACAAAGTTCATCAAAATTATGTTTTGAAATAGTAGGATGCCTAGGGTTTTTTGAAAATGTCCAACAAGTGAGTTATCATTTTCATCTCACTAGTCTCTTTTCCACCCATTTCAAGAAGAAAAAGACTACAATGGTAGGTATGGACTTCTTGATCTCAACAGAATTCATACCAGCAACTATAGGGATCCATAACCAACGAGAATTTTTTTTTAAGGGAATGGATTTATACATAGATAATTATAAAGAATTCCTCAAGCCATGGTATAGACAATATACATCTCATGTTGTCCCTAACAAGAAGTTGTTAGATAAATATGTTCCCTTGATGAATATGATCATGAAATACTTTACTTGTGAAGGAAGGTTTAGTAGGTTATACAAGTATCACATTATATTGTTGGAGCATTTCACTTCTATCAAACCACTAAACCTACCCCATTATATATCTAGAAGCCTTGAAAATATGATAGAGAAGGTACAGACCAAAGGGAGAAATCACTCAGCCAACCTATTCCATCATGCCCTGGTGAAATTCATTGTCCTTCATCAACTGTCACAGGTAAATATTTCTTGGGAGGAATTCTTAGAGGCAGAAGCTTTTTTACCTACGTCCCCTCAGTCCAAGAGCATCAATACTCCTTCATCATCTTCCCAACAAAGGGGTGAGCCTTCTAGCATACCATTAGTGGCCAAAACGTAGACTAGGGAAGAGGTTTCTCTCACCTATAATAAGGGGAAAATATTGATTTTTTACTTGATATCACTAAACATGTGCCTACACCTAAACCTCGGACTAGATCACAAGCTAGAACGTTGCAAAAATAAACTACAACTGAACAAGTGCAAGAAGAACCTATGGAGCAGTCACCTAGGAATCAAAGTGAGTCGCCCTTGTAGAAAAATGAGGAAGAGATGCCCCATGAAGAAGAAATTTTGGACCATGGAGTGAAGTCAGATACGGACATTATCAAGGAGCAGAAAGCACAAATTCAAGAACTTCAATATGACCCTTCAAAGGAAAATTTCATGGTTTCATGCTTGAAACAAGAGAATATCAAGTTGAAAGTGAATCTATTGTTGCAAAAAAAATACAAAGGAGATTATCCCTCATCCAATAAGGCATATTTGGTGGCATAAAAGGATAAAGGTAAGGAAATGATACATGTAGAGTAGATTGACAACAAAGAAGCTTAGGTACAACCAAGGAAGCCAAAGACAAGAGCAATAGTTATACAGGAAAGACAGGAAAATGATCCATCTCCTCTTCAAGTTCACCAAATCATAGACGACACCATATCAATTGAGTTTGAGGAAGATATAGAGTTTTGGATTGTAAGAATCAATGAGAACTTGGAGAAGCTCTTGAAGAATGCAAAGAAAGCTATAAACCTTCAGAGACACATGCCTAGACACTATTACACCAGGAACTAGACTTACAAAACTTGGGTTAGGAACATGAAAATGAGACTTAATAAAACCCTAATCAAGCTAAATAAGAGAGATAACTTAGATTTTATTGTTGATGCATCTCTTGTTTGTAATGTCTCATAATAATTATAAAATAATAAATAATATATAAATATATAATATAATTTAATAAATAAGTAAATAAATAAATAGTCAAGAGAATAATAAATAAATAATAAATAAAACATTAAACAATAACTGGAGTTCTAAATAAAATGGTAAATAATATACTGGAGTCCTAAAACAATAAACAATAAGAAAGTTCAAGAAAGAATTAATTAACAAAAGTAAATAAATTAACAAAGAGTTAAACTAAGAAACTAATAAAAAGAAAGTTAAAGAAAGAATTAATTAACAAAAGTGAATAAATTAACAAAGAGTTAAACTAAGAAACTAATAAAAAGGGAGTTAAACTAAGAGAACACTAAATTAAGTAAAGCTAACAAAAAGTAAGAGAACACTAAATTAAGTAAAACTTAAGTTGCATGTTGACATAGTGACTGGGTGCATGTGGTTCCCATTCCATGGTTTGGTCTATTTAATAGAGATTGAGGAAGGTTCAAGGATTCATTCATTCATTCATTCTTTCATCCATTCTCTGGGGATAAAGGTATGGTGAGGCAAATGATACCCTGGCAGTAGTACGTTGATTGAGGGCTCAGGGGTGGCCAGCTGTGGAAAGATTACCTATAGCTGAGCCTATGGTTGAGTGGAGATTTGTCCCCAAAACCTTGTTGCGGTCAGCAGTATTCAGCTAGCATTCAACTTTGGAGTCTCAAGTAAGGAAAAACGCCATTACAGGTAAGTCGTCTTGCTCATGTTTCTGAAAATTTCATGATGATTAGTTAAACAGTTTTTGGGTTGATTATTCATTGTTTATATGATATAATTAATTGCATGTTTAAATTGGGATTGTTACATATGGTATCAGAGCCAAGTTTCAACTCTATGTGACCTCTAAAAAAAGGAAAAAAGAAAAACAAAAAACTTGATGTTGAGTGTAATAATGACCAAAGTACTAGTGTTTGATACAATAGTGGTTATAAATTTAAAATAATAAACTTTATTATTATTAAAGATAAATTTGAAAATTTATTTTTTCAGTAATTATATACATAATTGGCTTAAATTTAAAATTAGAGTTTTAAATTAAAAGAAAATTTATAAATCTTACTTGCTTTTTGCATGCATCTTTTTTTTTAAATAATATATACGCATGCATATTTCTTGCCTACATCTTTTTTAAATAATATATATGCATGCATATTTCTTTTATATATATATATAGCTTAATGGTTGTGAAAAAATTCGTAACTATGCCAAGATGCAACTCCTCTATATGACTAAATCCAGGATTATATTTTAAATTAATTTTTTTATATAATTATTTTTTCAGCGTCCAAAACCCAAGGTTTCATGAACAAACAAAAAAAAATTAATTCGGGGGTCGAGGTGCAGGGTTAAGTTTGAACCTCGGACCACTGCCCCACAAATCCGCCACACTGAAGATTAAATCAACGACCACAGTAGATAGGTCCGGGTTTGCACTCGTGACCACATCCCCAACATACAAGTGCCCTCACCAATACAAACAAATACACAACCACAGTTGAGGCCTCGAGGCCACTCGAAGAGACTTTTACTGATTGAAAGCACGATCCTTTGAATGCTTATATCCCATGCAAACATCCAAGTCGAGCCTAGGACTGTCAAGATCTAGCTCATTGTCTCGACAATACACCAATACAAACAAATTACACGATCACGGTGGGGACTCGAACCCACAATCTCCCGCTCCGGAGGCGAGCGCCTTAGGCCACGCAATACAGCGTCAGAACGCTCTCACGTCATACACACCGAAGCCCGGGAGTTCATGAGTCGCGTCCAACATCTCACTGGTAGGGTTGACGCCCATGTGGAGCTAGAAATGTCACAGGCGGGACGTTCATCGAGAGAGGGTTGGAGTGGGACTCCAAACCTATCACAGTATTCGCGCTCTGGCCAGAGAGCCATTGAGCCCACGACCTCCCTCTCTGCACACACAGCACTCCACCCATGTTTCGCGGTTGCGTTGGGTTTTGAACCCAGAACCTCCTCCCTCTCCCACGCCTTCTGCCGGTGGCTCCAAACTTGCGGTTAACCGAACCTCAAATCTCACCACAGCAAGCCAAGCACCCGACCAAACTTGCGGTTAATCGAACCTCCGACCTCCCATGGACTAACCGGACACGTTAACCTTGACCTCTGCCGTGGAGTTTATAAAACATATTATGGGTGCAGAGTCGGGTTTAAACCCGTGACCTCTGCCTCAACACTACGCACCCACAGAATACAACCAACGAATTCGCACAGCAGTGCAGGCCAGTACGCTAAGGCTTGGGAATTGAACCTGCGTTTTTTTTTTTTTTTATGTATTAATAATATATAATTTTTAGTTATTTTATTTTAAATGTATTTTAGTATTTTAATGTATTTTGTTTTAAAGTATCTTGGCTATTTTAATGTATTTTAGTACATGTAAGATAGAGTTAAATAATATATATTACTTAATGATATATATATTTTCAAAGTGAATAAAGTTAATTTATTTTTAAATCACATATTATTGCAATTAGAAAACATTAATAAATAAGAAGTAAAAATTTAAAAAAAATAAAAAATAATGGAGCAATTATTAATTGAGTAGAAGTGTGTAATAAAGCGAGATATTGGTAAGAAATGTCTTAATGTTCAAAGGTAATAGTAAGAGGAGTCTAGAGAAAAGGTAAGCTTGATTATTTAAAATAATATTTTTATATTTTTAATTAGATATATGCTTGTGTTAAAAAAAAAAAAAAATTATATTATTAGATATTAATGCTGGAAATAAGTGTATTAACTTCGTTATATA
This sequence comes from Pinus albicaulis, assembly GCA_034641835.2. Classification (NCBI taxonomy): domain Eukaryota; kingdom Viridiplantae; phylum Streptophyta; class Pinopsida; order Pinales; family Pinaceae; genus Pinus; species Pinus albicaulis. The sequence continues at coordinate 355,806,158 of CM076572.1, forward strand.
TAATGTTGAAAGTAAGTGGCTTAGTATATTTAACCATATTTTTAGGGTATATGACTTAATTTGAAATTACATTATTTTTCATGAAATCTTACACTTTTTATACATATAGAAAAAATGAATTATATTTACTTAAATTAGAAGTAAATACATACTTTAAAATAAAATTATTGTTGGAGGGATAATAAATATTTTAAAGGTAAGAAGACTAAAGGATAAATGTATTAATATTGTGATAAATGTAACACTTAAGAAATATGGTATAGGATATCATTATTATTCTTGCCTGAATGCAATAATAAGTGGAAATAGATGATATGTATAATAAGTGAAAATAGAAGATATGTAGATACAAATTGTTAATGAGTTTATAGAGTAGTGAGTTTAAAGTTAGTCATGTTATTAATTTGTAAGTCATAATGAAGTTATAAGTGATCAAATTGAGAGAATAGTAGTACAATTTATTGAAGGTGCACATCACACGAAGTCGAATATGGAAGAAATATAGTTTAAGATAGTATGCAACTAAGTGGAATGACAATAAAATATTATTAGAATGAGATGGTGGAATATTAAGAGACAAGAATTTTAAAAAGGGAAGGGTAGTTTCTAAGTTTGATTTCCAACAGTAAAAATATTTATTTGATATATGGAGGAAGGAAAGAGGAGGAACTTGCACATTTTCTAGTCAGGATAAATTAAACTCATAGTCCAAATATAATCTTGAAAAATAATGATGGGCAAGAAGTAGAGACAACTTATAAATTGTCTAGAAAGGGATTGATATCACCATTTGATATACTTTATATAATATGTTGGTGCCCAGAAATAAATAAGACACTTGACTTATGTTATAGGAATGCACTATGAAGTTCATGGGAAGAATAATGAGGAATTTGCAAATAATAATAATAATGATGAATGTTAACCCCACAACAATGACCAACTTAGACTAATGAGGTGAATAAAAATAGTTATTGATAGATACTTAAGCTCGTTGAGTGAAAGTGTCATAACGAGGGAAAGAAACCAATAAGAAGGGAGAATTATTTTTAGAACATAATGGAAGATTTTGGAAGTCATAAAAGATATTCTTCGAGGGAACAACTTTGTGGAAAAAGGTTGTGGAATCATATAATTATTTCCATATAAGAACATGATGAGAATCACTATAAGTTTGATTTAATAATGATGCATATAAGGATGGACACATTAGGGATAAAGAATAATAAAAAAGGTCATTTTCAAGAGCCCTGAAATGTATGACAACATTGGATTAAAGAAGTGAATCTACAATCAAATTTATCAATTGGAGGAAAATACATTATGTGAGTAGAGTACTAACAACATTTCCAAGTCTAACAATTTTATGCATTTAAGATAGGAGGAAAATAAATCATGATAATATTTCCATATTTGAAGCTAGCAGACATGGAATATTAAGAAAATGAGACTATTGGAGAAGACAAAAAAAAGTATCTATGAATATTCGGTATGAGTAAGTGAAGGGGTGATTCTATCAAGAAGAAAGATATCTTAAGGATACTTATGAGTGGATTGATCGACATGATTGGAAACGATCAAAGTAATGACCTATATAATTTAGAAGTGTCAAGGTATGTATGGAGTTGTGATCACTTTTATTTAGTGAGAAATGACAAGTGATAAAAGAGGGAAATGTTTCAAGGATAACGACTTTTTAAATTTGTAAAAAGAAATATGATATGTAGGCTAATGAGAAAACATCGAGTATCAAGCCTAGGAAGAAATACAATTGGAAATGCTATGATGATGCTTTGAGAAGGACTACACATAAATTCAAAAAAAAAGAAAAGGTGAGAATCAACTAATAAAGGGTGTACTTGAATAAATGTCACTTTGAGTGAACTGATAATCTATTTTTACTTCATATAAAACAACTTACTAGCCTGCCATTAGTATTGGAATAATTTATTTCCAAACACGGTAGGCATACCCAATCTTTCATGGATGATAATTATGGTACTGGTTCCAATCATTTCAAGTTATAAGCTAAACATTTAACAAGTAAGAATTAAAGTGGAAGAATCCCTAGTCCAACTTGAAGATGAGTGAACCTACAACAAAAAAGATCAAGAGCGAAGTTAATGAGATAATAAAATGTTTTAGGATGAACAATGACAATTATACGAGTGATGGATAGATGACCAGGGGAAAATAAGCCCTCATGCAGATGGATTGAGCATAACATAAGACTTAAATAAGGATGACCTCGTATATGGGTGCCATTGGATAAGGAAAATGTGTATAGTGATTATGGGATCTTAATTTTATATTGATGATTTAAATGATTGTACAACCGATGATATCTTAACAATTAATTTCACTAAAATTTCCTTGGAAAAGGAAGAATATGATGAGAGATTAAGGACCAATATGATATATGATGAGAGATTAAGGCCCAAGATGATGAGGTTCATTTAAAATTTAATAATTTACTTAGATAAGTATACCTATGGTGTAAATGGTCAACTTCCTAATATAAAGAACAAGAAATGATTATTGAAAAGTAATTAGTATCTTGATGAAAATGTGACACTAATAGTTGTGATGAGATAACATAGATCCTAGATGGATGTCGAATAATCTTAGTTCATAGTAGGTATTCAATGTTTATACAAACAAATGAAATTGATTTCCGATGAATCGTGATAAGAATGCTTATAGTGTATTATTGTTCTATATTGATAAGTATCGATATGTTTCTGATATTGATGATGTTTCATGATATGGTGCTATGAGGATAATGATGAACGTGTTTTTTTTATGATAATAATGATATATGCTCATGATGAATATGATATGCATAGGGATTATGGTGTTATGATTTGAAGTTATATTGACATGTGGTTAGTTTATTATGTAATCTCATGATATATATTTGATGCAAATATGTTGATGTTATAACTTATGATGGTATTTCATAAGGTGAAGCATGTGGTAATTGCATACAGATTTTATGACATACAAGAGTATGCAGTTCTCTACTATTTAGAATGTGGTTATTAACAACGATGTTATGTTATCATGATTACATGCAAGAGCTGGCATGTGGATTATTTTCTATGATTTTATGATTATAACTAATGCATTGGATGCATGTTGAGATGTGGTGATTGGCAGGAAAATCCATAGATGGGCCGAGAGGGCCGGTTTATTTTATGATCTCGTGGGAGCCCATACCTACGAGGGAGAATAATTAACACTATATGGGCTGGGGACGAACTCAATCAACACTACATATGCCAGTGGTTTATTTGTCTTGTATGTCTCTTAATGGATAGCTCTTGAAGGGCTATGGGACCATCTTGAGGAGGCCAAGGGCCTGATATTGTAGGCCAAGTGCCTGGTATTGGATGGGAACACCGAATTCTAGAAGTGGGTTTAATACTTCGATGTCTGGGGATGTGCACCTTAAGGAGCTATGGAGGGAGTGGCCCAACCTTGCGAGATGCCCAGAGTCATTGAGTACTGGGACCGGATGCCTGCCTTGGGGAAGATGAGGTTTGAGTCAGGCACGAGCCTTGGGGCCAGCCTTGAGTAGGGATAGACTAGGGAGGCTTATGCCATGTCCCGAAAGTGGTAAAAGGACATAGATTCCTTGAGATTACCGAGCGTTGTGATGAACTTTCGATGCTTGCTGGTTATACTAGTTCAACAGAGGGTGTTGGTCACACATGAAGTAATAAATAATAAATAATATAATATAATTAAATACTCAACTTCGGGACGAAGTTCCTTGAAGAGGGGGAGTATGTAATTTCCCATAATAATTATAAAATAATAAATAATATATAAATATATAATATAATTTAATAAATAAGTAAATAAATAAAGAGTGAAGAGAATAATAAATAAATAATAAATAAAACATTAAACAATAACTGGAGTTCTAAATAAAATGGTAAATAATAAACTGGAGTCCTAAAACAATAAACAATAAGTAAAGTTAAAGAAATAATTAATTAACAAAAGTAAATAAATTAACAAAGAGTTAAACTAAGAAAATAATAGAAAGAAAGTTAAAAAAATAATTAATTAAATAAATTAAATAAATTAACAAAGAGTTAAACTAAGAAACTAATAAAAAGGAAGTTAAACTAAGAGAACACTAAATTAAGTAAAGCTAACAAGAAGTAAGAGAACACTAAATTAAATAAAACTTAAGTTGCATGTTGACACAATGACTGTGTGCATGTGGTTCACATTCCATGGTTTGGTCTATTTAATATACATTGAGGAAGGTTCAAGGATTCATTCATTCATTCAGTCTTTCATCCATTCTCTGGAGAGAAAGGTATCACGAGGCAAAGGATACCCTAGCAGTAGTACGTTGATTGAGGGCTCGGGGGTGGCTAGCTGTGGAAAGATTACCTACAACTGAGCCTATGGTTGGGTGGAGAGTTGTCCCCAAAACCTTGTTGCGGTCAGCAGGATTCAGCTAGCATTCAACTTTGGAGTCTCAAGTAAGGAAAAGTGTCATTACAGGTAAGTCGTCTTGCTCATGTTTCTGAAAATTTCATGATGATTAGTTAAATAGTTTTTGGGTTGATTATTCATTGTTTATGTGATATAATTAATTTCATGTTTAAATTGGGATTGTTACATTGTTGCCTAACCAATGACTGAAAAATGAAAATAAAGGAGGTTTGGCACAATTTTGGAAAATTTTGTGATTTTTGGCAATTCAATAGACAATGATGCGTAGAAGCATAATTCCCTCATGCTGCGATTTCTCTGAGGAGGTCAAAATGATAAATGGAAAGCATAAGAAAGTGGATTTTTACTAATAAAATCTAGAAAACCACTTTTTTTCTCTTGTGAGCTCCTAATTTTGGAGGGAAAGGTCAAAAAATTGTTGTTTTACACACTTCTACCACCATTCTAAGGCTTGCGCTGTGGTTCTGGGAGTACGTTTGGGAGAATGAATTTTAAGGTGGCTTGGAGGTGAATTTGTGTTGGTTTTAAGATTTATAGGTCTAGAAGACATCCAGGGCCATCACTAACAAGTTTCATTTTAGCTCAAAAGTCAAAGAAATTCATCCAAATTGCCTTCACAAAATTCGATATGCTTCTGTTGTGCATGTGCTACGCTTCTGCAACTTTACCAATTTGGAAATTCTTGTGTTCAAAAGTCAAATTGGGTCAATATAATTATTCATGAGATGATTGTACCTGATTTAAATACTTATTATAGTGATGATATGAGTGGATTTACTTTAAATTAATGTTTTCAAAGTCAACTAGGTCAGTAAGTCCAAACAGGGAGTTGGTTTCTAATCTCCCTAGTTTTATGTATGGTTAGAGATTTTGTTGTAAACAGTTCCTATGATGATGGATTCGACCCCTAAGAGGGGGAAAGAATTTCTTTTTCATATATATGTAGCTTGATTGAACTCAGATGAAGGGTTGGATTCTTGTATCTCATACTTGGATTTGTGTACTTACCTATTTTGCAGAAATACAACAGATAGTTGCAACTATTTTCGTGGGATTATTGTGTTGTGGTTTGTGGCTCTATTTTTCCAATGTTTTCTTTATATTTTATGATTAGATATATTTAGCTACCATATACATGATTATTATTCTTTGTCTTCTAAGTTTTAAAACAAAAATCATCACATGTATGTTCTGTTTTTGTTCAAGATAAGCATTTAAGTGTTTTTCCTCCATAAGTGAATTCCTTCTTTTGCTTACTTAATATCTGCTACATCTTCCTCACCATCACTACAAGGACGAAACTATTTGAGCCGTTGATTGAATATACCTTGCCCCATGTTATGTATGCAACTGATCTTTAGAGATATTGGACCTAGTTCCTAGTTTTTGAGCTCTTATCAGCAAAACCCTAAAATCAAACCCTAGTGAGCTGAATATCTAGCTTAAGATATATTTTTATCTCCATTCACTTCATTGGCTGTGAGATTTTAGAGAGAGATGTTGGGTGTGGAGCTTGATTATCTTCTTTATTTTGTATCATAGCGTTGGACCCATGTTCTTAACAGGGTGACAATGCCACCCATAATTCAACATTGCCTATAGGGTATGGGGGGGCGACTACCCACGAAACTAAAAATAGATGTAAAATTTCCTTGTAAAGTATTGTAATTTCTAGTCAATCTGGGTCATTCATCAGGCAGATGATCTGACAGTAGAAGTTATGTTTAATTTAGGGTTTTTTTCCCTAGAAGGCAACCCCTCATTTTGTATGAGGGAATTGTATTGCCGCTGTGATTGTATGTGTATTCTCAGAGAAAAAAAAAGATAGGGTGACTGTGAGAGAGAACATAGGATATTGCATCAGATCAGTTATAGGTTGTGTCTCTTCATTTTTCTCGATAATAGAAAGAAAGGACTGCTTGTTCATGGTGGATGTACCCAAATTGGGTGAACCATATATATCTATGTCTCTTTGGTTTTATATATTTTTTTGTGTTTTTGTTTTTGCATATTTTATATGCTGCATTGCTCTGTAATATATAATTTTATAACAAATGGGGTCAGAGCCAAAGGTCTATTTGGTTGATAAACTCATAGGAAAGAAGGGTTCCTGGTTCAAGTGGAAGCAATGGAAAAATATGGTAAGTTTAGGATCGAGAAATTTAACGACCAAAACTACCGATTGTGGAAGATGCATATGGAGATTATCTGTATTAGAAAGATTTGTACCTACAATTGAGCAGAAAAACAAAGAAGCCAGGAAGCATGACAGACGCAGAATGGGAGATTCTAAATAAAAAGGCACTTGGAACAGTACGATTGTGCCTCGCGGTGTCGATATCCTTCAATATTTTGAAGGAAACAACAATAGAGGGTTTAATTAAGGAATTGGCGAAACTATATGGAAAATCCTTGGCCTCAAATAAGGTATTTATTATGAAATGCTTATTTAATATGAATAGATCGGAAGGTGGATTTGTTGTTGACCATTTAAATGATTTTAATATGGTTACCAGTCAATTAAGTTATGTAGGGGTAAACTTTGAAGATGAAGTTAGGGCTCTAATATTTCTATGCTCATTGCCAGAAATTTGGAATGGTTTAGTTATGTCCATTAGTAACTATGTCTCTGCATCTAGTACTTTAAAGTTTGATGATGTTGTCAATGCTATCCTTAGCGAATAAATGTGACAGAAAATCCCTGGTGAGACATCGGGTAATGCTTTGAGTGAAGAGGCTAGGGGAAAAAACATGGAAAGAGGAAAGAGCTTACGATATCATAGTAGATCAAGGAAAGGAAAATCCAATTCTAGATCAGGGATAGTGTACCAGAAATGCAGAAAGAAAGGGCATTTGAAGAAATGTTGTAGATATCGGAAGGGAAAATAAGGAGACACACAACAAGAAAATGATCGTGAAGCAAATGTGACATGTGATATGTTACAAGATGCTTTGATTCTTTCTTTATAAAATTTTACTGATTACTGGGTGGTAGATTCAGGGGCATCATTCCATGCGATATCTAATAAGAAATATTTTCATGACTATGTTCAAGGAGATTTTGGACAAGTTCATTTAGGTGATGATAAACCCTGTAAAGTTGTTGGAATGGGTAAATTTCTTGTAAAACAGCAGAATGGAAACCAATGGCTATTAAAGGAGGTAAGGCATGTTCCAAATCTAAAGAAAAATATGATTTCAACAGGGCAGTTAGGAAATCAAGGTTCTGTGACAACTTTCATAGATAAAACTTGGAAGGTCACCAAAGGAGCCCTGGTAATAGAAAAAGGAGAAAAGGTTGGTACATTGTATTTATGCAATGGTATTTCTAACTCTGTTAATGCTTTAACTTCCAAAGGAGCAGATGCAATGTTATGGCATCATAGGCTCGGACACATGAGTGAGAAGGGGATAATAATTCTTCACTCAATAAATTTGTTGCCAGGTTTGAAGAATATTTATTTGGTTTTCTATGAGAATTATATTTATGGAAAACAGAAGAGAGTCAGATTTCTTAGAGTTGGGAAAGAAAATAAGAGAAAAAAATTAGAGCTTGTGAATATAGATGTATGGGGACCTGCTCAGGTATCATCTCTCGGCAGCTCTCGTTATTATATTACTTTTATTGATGATGCAACTAGAAAAACTTGGATTTATTGTATTAATAATAAATCTGATTTATTTGATACTTTCAAGAAATGGAAAGGTTTGGTTGAAATTGAGACAGGAAAGAAGTTGAAGTTTCTGAGATAAGACAATGGAGGTGAATATTGCAAGAAAGGGTTTGATAGGTATTGTTCAAAGCATGGAATTTGCAGAGAGAAGATAGTTCCAACAACACCACAAGAAAATGGCGTGTCAGAAAGGATGAACAGAACAATCATGGAGCATGCAAGGTGCATGAAATTGCATGTAGGATTGCCTTTACAATTTTGGGAAGATGATGTAGATACTTTTGTTTATCTAATAAACATAGGGCCTTAAATTTTTTTGGATGGTGGTATTCTAGAGGAAGCATGGACAGGTAAAAAGGTAAACTACTCCTTTTTTAAAGCCTTTTGGTTGTGAGGCCTTTGTCCATATTAGTAAAAACAATAGAAAAAATCTTGAGGAAAAATAAAATAAATGTACTTTTATTGGATATGGTGTTAATGATTTCGGTTATCTCTTATATGATTATGAAAATCACAAAATAATTAGGAGAAGAGATGTAATATTCAATGAAAAGGTATTGTATAAGAATTAGTTGCATAGGAAAAAGAAAACAAAGGTTACACAGTCCTTGATGAGATCACGGAAAAAGTAAAGGTGCCTGAAAATAATAATAATAAACAACCAAAAAAACAACAACCACCACAAAAACAATAGTCACCTCAAAGACCTGAAAGTGGTGTTAGAAGATCTAACAGGATAAGTAGATCCGATGAACAATAATCTCCTTCATTATATTATTTGTTGTTGACTGATTCTGGTGAACCCGAATGTTATGAAGAATCAATGCAGGTCAAAACTAGGAAGAAGTGTCAGGTATCCATGAAAGAAGATATGGAATCCTTAATACATAAGAAAACTTGGGACTTAGACAGGTTTCCTACATGAAAAATAGCATTTCAGAATAAATGGGTTTACAGGCTAAAGGAAGAAGATGGAGGAAAATAGAGGTACAAAACTAGACTTGTGGTGAAAGGGTTTTCACAAAAGAAAGGTATTGATTTTGATGAAATATTTTCTCTTGTTGTTAAGATGGCTTCAATCATAACTATTTTAAGTCTTGTAGCAGCGGAATATTTTCATCTTGAATAGTTAGCTTTAAAGACAACATTTCTCCATGGAGATTTGGAGGAAGAGATCTATATGCAAGAACCCCAAGGATATGAGGTCAAAGGGAAAGAAAAATTAGTGTGTAGGTTAAACAAGAGCTTGTATGGCTTAAAACAGACTCCAAGGAAGTGGTATCTAAAATTTGACATGTTTATGTCTGAACAAGCTTATACTAGATGTCACTATGATCATTGTGTTTATCTAAAAAAACAAAGTTATGGTAGGTATATTGTATTGTTATTGTATGTAGATGGCGCGCTTGTTGCAGGGTCTAACATGTAGGAAATAAATGTGCTCAAAATAAAATTGGAAAATTTATTTTCAATGAAGGATTTTGGAGCTACAAAACAAATCCTTGGTATGAGAATAACTAGAGACAGGAACATCGCAAATTAACATTGTCTCAGAATGAGTACATATAAAAGGTGTTGAAAATATTTAATATGCAAAATGAAAAACCAGTTAATACACCTTTTTATATCCATTTCAAAATTAGTAAGGAGATGTGCCCCAAGAACCAAGAAGAAATGGATTATATGTCTAAAGTTCCATATGCATTAGTAGTTGGAAGCTTAATATATTCAATGGTCTACACAAGGCCTAGTATTGCACATGCAATGGGTGTTGTACGCAGGTACATGAACAATCGAGGAAAAGAACATTAGATGGTAGTGAAATGGATTCTTAGATATTTGAGAGGTAGCACAAATCAAGCATTATGCATTAGTGGTTCAAACATTGCTCTACAAGTATATGTTGATGCAGATATGGCAAGTGATAGAGATAACATGATGAGAACTACAGGGTATGTATTTATTGTAGGTGGAACAACTGTTAGTTGGGTTTCAAAAATCCAAAGTGTTGTTTCACTTTCAACAACAGAAGTAGAGTATGTTGTTGCTACAGAGGCTAGTAAATAAATGATTTGGTTACAAAGGTTTATGGATGAATTGGGTAAGAATCATGAGATGGGCATGTTATAAAATGATATTCAAAGTGCCATTCACTTTGCAAAGAACTCAACATTTCATTCCAGAACTAAACATATATATCTCAAGTACCATTTCATACGGTCAATATTGGAAGATGGAGAGTTGAAGCTAGAAAAGATACGCACTAGCCATAACCATGTAGATATGCTAAAAAAAGTTCTGACTAGGGAGAAATGTAGATTAAGCTCAGTTTTAATTGGTCTTCAAGTACGATGATGAAGATGAGAAACAACCAAGTCCAAGTTGAAGTTATTTTCCAGAAAATGAGGCTATAGATGAGTTGCTACAATTAGTCTCCAAGTGGGAGACAGTTGGGTGTGGAGCCTGATTATATTCTTTATTTTGTATCACAACGTTCAACCCCTGTTCTTAATGGGGCGGCAAAGCCGCCCATAATTTAACGCTACCTAGGGGATCCAGGGGGGGCGGCTACCCCCGAAGCTCAAAAAAGATGTAAAATTTCCTTGTAAAGGTATTGTAATTTCTAGTCAATCTGGGTTGTTCATTAGGCCGATGATCTGACGGTAGAAGTTATGTTTAATTTAGGGTTTTTTTTCCCTAGAAGGAAACCCCTTGTATTTTATGAGGGAATTTTATTACTGCTTTGATTTTATGTGTATTCTCAAAGCGAGAAATAGATAGGGATATTGTGAGAGAGAGAAGAGAATATTACAATGGATCTATTGTAGATTGTGTCTATTCATTTTGATGGGTAGTAGAAAGGATGGACTAGTTGTTCGGGGTGGACGTAGCCCAAATTGGGTGCACCACGTATATCTGTGTCTCTCCGGTTTTATATGTTTTTCTGTGTTTTTGTTTCCACATATTTGATGTGTTTCATTGCTTTGTAATATATAATTTTATAACAACTGGTATCAGAGCCGAAGGTCTATTTGGCTGATAAACTCACAGGAAAGAAGTGTGCCTGGTTCGAGTGGGAGAAATGGCGGAAGATGGTAAGTTTAGGGTCAAGAAATTTAACGGCCAAAACTACCCATTGTGGAAGATGCAGATGCAAGATTATCTATATCATAAATATTTGTACCTACCATTGAGCGGAAAAAAGAAGAAGCCGACGAGCATGACAGGTGAAAAATGGGAGATTCTCGATAGAAAGGCACTTGGAACAGTACGTTTATGCCTCGTGGCATCGGTAGCATTCAATATTTTGAAGGAAACAACAACAGAGGGTTTAATTAAGGCATTGGTGAAACTATATGAAAAAACCTCAGCCTCAAATAAGGTATTTATTATGAAACATTTATTTAATATGAAGATGTTGGAAGGTGAATCTGGTTGTGACCATTTAAATTATTTTAATACGGTTACCAGTCAGTTAATTTCTATAGGGATAAAATTTGGTGATGAATTTAGGTCTTTGTTATTTCTGTGCTCATTTCCAGAAAGTTGGAATAGTTTAGTTATGGCCATTAGTAACTTTATCTCTGGATCTAGTACTTCAAATTTTGATAATGTTGTCGATGTTATCCTTAGCGATGAAATGCGATGGAAAAGCTCCGGTGAGACATCAGGTAATTATTTGAGTGCAAAGACTTGGGGAATAAAAATGGAAAGAGGACAGAGCTGAAGATATCGTAGTAAATCAAGGAAAGGGGGATCCAAGTCCAAATCAGGGATATTGTGTTGGAAATGCATAAAGAAAGGACATCTGAAGAAAGATTGTAGATCTTGTAAGGGAAAAGAAGGAGACACACAGGAAGAAAAAAACCATGAAGAAAATGTGACAGGTGATGTGTTACAAGATGCTTTGATTCTTTGTTTAGAAAATGTTATTGATTCCTAGGTGTTAGATTTAGGGGCCTCATTCCATGCCACACCTGATAATAAATATTATCATGACTATGTTCAATGAGATTTTGGACAAGTTCGTATAGGTGATGATAAACCATGTAAAATTGTTGGAATGGGTAATGTTCTTGTAAAATAGGATAATGGAAACCAACGGTTAGTAAAGGAGGTAATGCATGTTCCATATATGAAGAAAAATTGATTTCAACAGGGTAGTTAGGTGGTGAAGGTTGTGTCACAACTTTCACAGATAAAACTTGGAAGGTCACCAAAGGAGCCCCGGTAATAGAAAAAGGAGAAAAGGTTGGTACATTGTATTTATGAAATGGTATTTCTAACTTTTTTAATGCTTTAACTTCCAAAGGATCAGATGTAGCATTATGGAATGATAGGCTTGTACACATGAGTGAGAAGGGAATGAAGATCCTTCACTCAATAAATTTTCTGTCGAGTTTGAACAATATTGATTTGGATTTATGTGAGAATTGTATTTATGGAAAACAGAAGAGAGTCATATTTCTTAGAGTTGGGAAAGAAAATAAGAGAAAAAAATTAGAGCTTGTGCATACAGATGTATGGGGACCTGCTCAGGTATCATCTCTCAGTTGCTCTCATTATTATGTTACTTTTATTGATGATGAAAATAAAAAAACTTGGATTCATTGTATTCATAATAAATCTGATGTATTTGATACTTTCAAGAAATGAAAAGCTTCAGTTGAGATTGAGACAAAAAATAAGTTGAAGTGTTTGAGGTCAGAAAATGGAGGTGAATATTGCAGCAAAGAGTTTGAAAGGTACCGTTCAGAGCATGGAATTCGCAAAGAGAAGATAGTTACAAGAACACACCAAGAAAATGGTGTGTCCAAAAGGATGAATAGAACAATCATGGAGCGTGCAAGGTGCATTAGATTGCATGTAGGATTGCCTTTACAATTTTGGGCAGATGTTGTAGACACTGTTATTATCTAATAAATAGAGGGCCTTCAAGTTCCTTGGATGGTGGTATTCCAGAGGAAGCATGGACAGGTAAAATGGTAAACTACTTCTTTTTAAAGCCTTTTGGTTGTGATGTCTTTTTCCATATTAATAAAGAAAATGGAACAAATCTTGAGGAAAAATCAAAGAAATGTACATTTATTGGATATGGTTTTAATGATTTTGGTTATCACTTATATGATTATGAAAATAAAAAAATCATTAAGAGCATAGATGTAATATTCAATGAAAATGTATTTTATAAGAATCAGTTGCAGGAAAAGAAACAGGAAAAAAGAAAATAAATAATAGACAATTGTTGATGAGATCAGAGAAAAAGTAAACGTGCCTGAAAATAATAATAATCAACAACCACAACAACAAAAACCACCACAACAACAACATGCACCTCAAACACTTGAAAGTGGTGTCAGAAGATCTACCAAAATAAGTAGACCCCTTGATTGATATTCTCCTTCATTATCATTAGGGGAATTTGAGGTCTAAAATGGGCCTCCTAAGGAAATTATAAAATAATAGTGGAAATAATAAAATAAGATTTGATTACATCATCAAATTTTAGAGGGAAAAAAGAAAGAACTAATTTTTCAACTTATCTCCCAAATTTTTTACTTAAATTTCGAGGAGTACTCGTTGGATGCATAATTTAATTTTTCATCCAAGGAGTACCCATGTTGCATACTTTCAATGGACCCTACTACAAGAAAAATGACAAATATATGAAAAACGTGATTGCAATCACGTTTTTTAATGCATTTTTTTTGTCATGTAGCAGGGTCCAACGAAAGTACGCAACATGGGTACTCCTTGGATAAGCAATTAAATTTTTAATCTAACAAGTACTCCTGCTCGAAATTTGAGTAAAAAATTTGGGAGATAAGTTTAAAATACGAGTTGAAAAAGTAGCTTTATTATTTTATTATTTTTTAATCTTTTTACCCTTTTACTTAAAAAATGGTGAATCATCCCCCATGGTTGACATCATCATCTTGAATCCTATTGGTTTGTATAAATTTTATTTTGGTTGTACATTTTTCTTAGGAAGCCCATTTTAGACCTCAAAATTCCCCTAATGATTATTTATTGTTGATTGATTCTAGTGAACCCAAATGTTATGAAGAAGCAATGCAGATCAAAACGAGGAAGAAGCGGGAGGTAGCCATGAAACAAGAGATGGATTCCTTAATACATAACCAAACTTAGGACTTAGTCAGGTTTCTTGTAGGAAAAACAAAATTGCATAATAAATGAGTTTACGGGTTGAAGAAAGAAGATGGAGGAAAATAGAGGTACAAAGCTAGACTTGTGGTGAAGGGGTTTGCACAGAAGAAAGGTGTTGATTTTCATGAAATATTTTCTCTTGTTATTAAGATGACTTCAATTGGAACTATTTTAAGTCTTGTAGCAGCGGAAGATTTTCATCTTGAATAGTTAGACATAAATACATCATTTCTCCATGGAGATTTGGAGGAAGATATCTATATGCAACAACCCCAAGGATATGAGGTCAAAGGGAAAGATAAATTAGTGTGCAGGTTAAAGAAGAGATTGTATGGCTTAAAACAGGCTCCAAGGTAGTGGTATCTAAAATTTGACCGGTTTATGTCTGAAAAAGGTTATACTTTATGTCACTATGATCATTGTGTTTATCTAAAAAAGAAAAATGATGGAAACTATATTATATTGTTATTGTATGTGGATGACATGCTTGTTACAGGGTCTAACATGTAGAAAATGAATGTGCTCAAAATAAAATTTGCAAATTCATTTGCAATGAAGGATTTGGGAGCTGCAAAACAAATCCTTGATATGAGAATAACTAGAGATAGGAAAAATTGAAAATTAACATTGTCTCAGAATGAATTCATACAAAAGGTGATGAAAATATTTAATATGCAGAATGCAAAACTAGTTAGTACACCTTTTTCTATCCATTTAAAACTTGGTAAGAAGATGTGCCCCAAGACCCAAGAAGAAATGGATTATATGTCTAAAGTTGCATATGCATGAGTAGTTAGAAGCTTAATGTATGAAATGGTCCGCATAAGGCCTAATATTGTACATGTAGTGGGTGTTGTAAGCAGGTACATGAACAATCTAGGAAAAGAACACTTGATTGAAGTGAAATGGATTCTCAGATATTTGCGAGGTACAAAAAATAAAGCATTATGTTTTAGTGGTTCAAACATTTATCTACACAGATATGTTGATGCAGATATGGCAGGTGATAGAGATAATAGGAGGAGCACTATAAGGTATGTATTTACTGTAGGTGGAACAACTGTCAGTTGGGTTTCAAAAATCCAAAGTGTTGTTTCACTTTCATTAACAAAAGCAAAGTATGTTGCTGCTACATAGGCTAGTAAAGAAATGATTTAGCTACAAAGGTTTATGGATGAATTGGGTAAGAAGCATGAGATGGGCATGTTATATAGTGACAATCAAAGTTACATTCACCTTGAAAAGAACTCAGAATTTCAATCCAGAACTAAACACATACAACTCAATTACCATTTCATACGATCAGTATTGGAAGATGGACAGTTGAAGCTGGAAAAGATACACACTGGCCAGAATCCTGTAGATATGCTAACAAAAGTTGTAACCAGGGAGAAACTAGCATTAGCTTAGTTTCAATTGGTATTCAAGTATGATGATGAATATGAGAAACAACCAGGTCCAAAGAGGATTAATTTTCTAGCAAATGAAGCAGTAGAGGAGTTGCTACAATCAGTCTCCAAGTGGGAGATTTTTGGGTGTGGAGCCTAATTATCTTCTTTATTTTGTATCACAGCATTGGACCCCTGTTCTTAATGGGGCGGCAACACCATCCATAATTGAACACTGCCTAGGGGGTCCAGGGAGGGTGACTTCCCTCGAAGCTAAAAAAATATGTAAAATTTCCTTGTAAAAGTATTGTAATTTCTAGTCAATCTGGGCTGTTCATTAGGCAGATGATTTGACGGTAGAAGTTGTGTTTAATTTAGGGTTTTTTCCCCTAGAAGGAAACAACTCGCTTTGTATGATGGCATTGTATTGCAACTATGATTATATTTGTATTCTCATATCAAGAAACAGATACAGAGACTGTGAGAGATAACAGCGGATATTAAAATAGATCTAATATATGTTGTGTCTCTTCATTTGCTGGATAATAGAAATGAATGGCTGGTTGTTCAAGGTGGACATACCCAAATTGGGTGAACAATGAATATCTATGTCTTTGGTTTTATATTTTTTTCTATGTTTGTGTTTCTTCATATTTTATATGTTGCATTGCTCTTTAATATATAATTTTATAACAACTGGTATCATATCCAAAGGACTATTTGGCTGATAAAATCACAAGAAAGAAGGCTTCATTGTTCGAGTGGGAGTAATGGTGGAAGATATTAAGTTTAGGGATGAGAAATTTAATGGACAAAACTACCCATTGTGGAAGATGCAGATGGAATATTATCTATATTAGAAATATTTGTACCTACCATTGAGCAAAAAAACAAAGAAGTCGGTGAGCATGAAAGGTGAAAAATGGGAGATTCTTAATAGAAAGGTACTTGGAACAATACAGTTGTGCCTCGTGGCATCAGTAGGCTTCAATATTTTGAAGGAAACAACAATATAGGGTTTAATTAAGGCATTGGAAAAACTATAAGAAAAACCCTGGGCCTCAAATAAGGTGTTAGTATGAATCCTTTGTCGAAGTGTACGAAAAAGGACCACTTTAGCTACGCATAACTAATAGCCCTAACAACAAAAGTGGTTGCCAATATCTTCAGATCTGCGACTAGTTGAACATAAAAGAGCTGCAAAAACCAGATCTATGCATGGAAAGACATTAAGTAGAAAAAACAAGGGTTTTCTCCATATACCAATAGACAAGACAAGAACAATTTTTGAAAGAATTTTTATATTAATTGGGCACCTGGGAGGAAAACAAGAAGGCGTATCCAATTCTCCTCAGTGGGATGGGTTCTTGGAAGTCCTCAGCACTTCAGATCTAAGATTTATCTCTCTTGTTGGTGTAGAAAACCAACACAAAGAATATAACTCAAAGGGAGCTCACACAGCAAATGGTAGAAAAGAGTGACCAAGTGTATAGATCCAGAGTGATCTAATAGGCAACAAAAGGTGAAGAATGGTAGGAAAAACCCTCCTATTTATAACAAAATATTGGGTCATTCTAGATCTTGGTGCATGGGTTAACGAGATCTAGATCCACTTTTTATGGAATATTTTATTATATTTGTTGGAGGGAAAAGGTATTTGACTTGGGTCAAATCCCTTGATTTGTCAAAAATAAATAAATAAATGATTTATTTATCTTTTTAAGGAAGTGGTTAAAATATAATTAAATAAATAATTATTTATTTAATTATTTGTGGGTGATTTGGTCATATTTAACAAAAAATATTATCTAAATAAGATTTAAATAATTATTCCTAGAAAATAATAAAATAAATAAAGGTTTATCTAACTAATTTCTTTGTTTTTGGGTTAAACATGACTGGGAATAATAATTAAATTATGGTTTAATTAATTATTCCATGAGGAAAATCAAACAAATATAGGTTTGTTTAATATTTCCTTTTGGGGTTTCCTGTTTAGACCATAAACAACCTAATAAATGTAGTTTATTAAGTTATTTTACATAGTGAAAGCAATTTTACTTAGGGTAAAATTGGTCTTACATGGTGTACTTGGGTCCATCTAATGATAATAGGTTATATGACCAAAAAATGGTGTAACAGATTGCCCCCCAGCGTGCGAGTGTCAGGAGAAAATCGTATGACCGAAGTACGTTGTAAGAACACAATCACTAGACAACAAAAGGGATGTCAGAGAGAGAAATGTGAGGTAGATAGTGTGCTGAAGGACTAGACCCTGAGGAGACGAGACTCGCAGGTGAAACAAGTCTCTTTTTATGAGAGGGTACCTGTGCTGAAGGCGGCGGGGGAGGCATACCTATGCCCGCCGAGACAAAGTACAAAGAATAGTGTGTCCAGTAAACAAAGGACCGAACCATAGAGTACAGCTGGCATAATCATGAGCCAGATAAAAATACAATGAGGAATCCCATATACATGCTGTGCCTGGGATAACAGCCAGGACTTGTACAATAATATTTGAGTACATGAGATACAAATACAACCCAAATGCCCCCTGTAAATGGGGAAGGGCTCACAAAATCTGACTGATACATGCAAATCAAAGAGGCGCTGCAAGTGGCTAAGGCCAACATCATCAAATATCTGGAGCTGCATCGAAGGCTGTAAGGAGGAGGTCATCCGGGCATGTGTGGGGCTACCTGCAGGGCCACCCCCTCATGAGGGTTGAGACATCTCACACACACCCGAGAATCGTCAAGAGCTGCTGCTGTATCACTGAACCATCAAGTATACGGATCTCGGCCATGCTGAAAGGAGCTGGAGAAACAATCAGGTCAAAGGGAAATGAGAGATCCCGTTGCCTGATCCAAGGCACCGAACAAGAGTGGAAGCTGGAACCAAGGTACACCGCCCTCTAGACCCGGCTTCTGGAAAGAATGATCTGATGTCAACAGAAGGAGGTCCGCCATAAGTGAGGCAATGAGAGATCTTCAACTAAGGCACGAGAGACAATAGTAGAGCGACGGACAGACTGACACTAATGATGATAGTGAAGTGGAAAGGACTGAGTAGCGATTGGACGACTTCCCTTGTTAGAGCATAAAGGGCATGAATGACCTGGCAGCGACTGACACAATATCAGAAGGGATAGGGGACAGTGGGACTGAAGGTCATAAAGTGCGACACAAGAGATAGATTAAGCAATGAAAGATGGAGGGCTATAGCGGGGTACAAAGGGACTCAGGAAAGACTCCATGAATGCGATGATGACTCAACTTGGACGCTCTAAACAAGGGCGACTCGACGGTGCTGCCACACAGTAAAGGCCCAATGGGGGACCATAAAAAAATGAGTACAAGATGGTAACTCATGACGAAAATCGACACGAACAAAGACAAGTAAGGAGGCAAGATGGTGCTCCAAGTACAAGTGTCGTAAGTGAGGAAATTCGATTTTAAGGATGGGTGAAGTGACCCTTCTTGGACAAAATGTGTCTTGGTGAAGTATCAAATCACAAAAAACTAATAGATACCCATTTGAGGGCTCGGTGAGAGCTTTCCAACGGTACAGACAGTTTGTCAAACGGGGCTACGGTATGGTCACAGCAGTCGAAAGAAGAAACAGGGGTTCTCTTTTAATAAGGCTGTTTTCCCTCCAACTTCACTCATTTGCTATTGTTGCTGTGGTGAATGTAGAAAGGAGAGAAGGCCCTAAATCTTGCGGCGAGCGTAGCGGACAAACCGATCGTTGGAATCGAGATCCGTCAGTTGCAGGTAAGAGGCCTAACCTTACTCTTTCATTTTGATGGATTGAAAGTTCAGTTTAGGGCCCAAAATATCAGAAACAGACCCTCCTTCATCTCTACGTCCGGGTCACACTTTTTGGGCCAAAAAGTGCGACCTGGGACGCAGGTTTCAGGGCAAAAACTGCGACCTGGTCCAAAATTGGGTAGAAAACTGCGACCTGGGAGATGAGGGGATTTTGGTGCTGTTTTATGGCTGAGAGTTGGGTTTTTGTGTTTGGTTATGGTATTCCCAATCTGTATGCTGAAAAAGATGATGTTTTTGTGCAGGTATGGCAGATTTATGGGTTAACTAGAGAGAGAGAGACCTGGGTACATTACGAGCAGAGATCCAGGCGGATCAGGGTGTCCGTCATGTGGTGGCCAGGTTTGGGGTTCTAAAGTTTTTGGAGAACCCTTTGATGAGAGAAGGAGAGCCTTTGTTGGCCCGGATTATCAGTTACTGGGATCTAGAGCATGAGGTCTTTGTAGTGCAGGGGCACAGGATCGAACTGATAGTCCAGAATGTGTATTTCCTGACGGGTCTCCCACCACTGGGGATGGTGGGAAACACTTAGCCAGTATTACCGCGGGGGCGGCATATCATGGAGTTTGTGGAACGACATTGTCGACCGGGTCTCCAAGTCAAGGGGACTCGGATACCGATCGGGGATCTAGAGAGGCTAGAGACCTGTGCAGTGGCCGTAGTTGTGCTGCGTATCCTGGGCAACCAGGCGTTCCATCACATCACCGAGGGGCAGATGATGCTGGTAGAGAGTGTGTTGAGTGGGACCTACTATGGGTGGGCCCAAATGATGCTGGTGTCGTTAAAACGACAGTTGTCACTCTGCAAGCGGCAAGTGAACCACGATTTCTCGTATGGGACTTTATTGTGCACCTTCTTCTTTGAGAAGATCCCGACCTTGCGGCCTCGTGTACAACTTCCAGATGGGGGCCCGAGAGAGCCCAGGATGCGCCGGTGGGGGTGGATACTGTGCAGAGGAGGAGGAGGGGCGGTCGGGCGAGTGTTTCGACCTGAGTTCTTTACCCATTGGGATCAGATGCCGTTATACATAGACGACTATCCCTATAGTGGGATGAGTTATTGTGGAGATCCGGACCTGCCACTTCCGCCTGGTCGAGTATGGGGGCCCGATGGTAAGTGACAGATTGCTATTCTTGTGTGGGCATGTTAAAGATTTTGAATAGTAGATAGGGTACTGATTCATGTACTTTTGGTATGCAGATATAGCTCCGGTAAAACCAGCCGGATATATGGGACGACCGACAGCATCTGGAGCTGCAGGTCCGAGTGGGTCGAGAGCAGTGCACAATGAGGATGCGGCCGCCCTCCTGGAGGACATCCGTCGTAGATGCGAGACGTTGCTGACCGGAGTTTCAGAGCGCGGGTGGCAAGATTTAGACGACCAGTACGTGGAGGCGTGCATTGGTCTGCCCTCGGAATGGCGAGGTGTCATGCGGCGCATGGCGATGGCCGGTCAGGGCATACGTGATCTACGGGCTGTAGGGGCAGAGCCATTGGCTCGGGATCCGCCAGATAGTGAGTAGTTGTGGGGCATGTGGTGCCCCCTAGTGTGTATGTAGGGGCAGGTGGTGCCCCCATTTTTTGGGTTTTTGTAACATGCTATGGGCATGTCATATGTATCAGAGTAGATGGACTCTAAACACATGTTTTGCGACACATATTATGGATATGCATCGTTTTTAATGATTATAAATGTTATTGTCTTGTATGAAATGCGTGTGATAAATGCCAATCTAGAACATGGTTTGCAATACTATCTACATAATGATTCTATTCTCGAGGTACATGGTTGAAAGTTATGGTTTCAAATGCACGTATCAAGAGTTTCACTTGTAAATAGCATCTAAACAGCACAGGGTTATGCACACGATAAACACCATTTAGTTGCATGACAAGAAGTAGGGAATCCAAACGAACGTGCAGATGGAGGATGCGATGGAAGAGGGCATCGACTAAGAGACCGCACACTACATCATATTCGGCCTGATTGTTGGTGGCAGAACCAATGCAGACCCCGTTGGAGAGGACAAGGGCATGCAAGGGGGTGAAGATGGCCCAACCTGCCGAGGCTAGATTCCGGGAATAACGACTTGCACCATCGGCATAACCGATAAAGGGTGTGGATGGGGGGTCCTACGGAATGGTGTGACAAGACAACAAATGAGGGGAGGGGAGACAATGACGGCAGCGTGAGTGGACAGAAGACACCGAGCGGCCACTGCGGGAGGGAGTGCAATGAGTAGGATGACTATGACTCATATACAAACAAGAGGGTGGTATGTGAGGGCTATCGGAAGTATGGCGAGGACTCGGGTTGTGGAGGTTAACAGAGATACGGGTGGAGTGATCTCGAGTATGGGTAGAAAAAAGGTGGTCAGGCGAAACGACAGGGGAGGATGCAAGGGGACTGGGCTCCGAATGTCTCGCAGAGGAGGATAGGTAAAGAATGGTTGTGGTAGACTAAGTCATCTGAACATCAGGGGGGGGAATGTCGATGGGGGCGGGGGGATCCTCAGGCTGGCTCGAAGCATACTGCGCGAGTATGGGAGAGGCGGATTGATTCTGTTCAACCTCATACTCTCGGACTACCTCTAAAGAGGCACGGTAATGCGTCAGGTGAGGACAATGGTGGGAGTAATGGCCATGAACACCGCACAAAGCATAGGGTTTTTTGGTGCGTAGAGTCTTGGGGTTCTTGGTTACGGACGAAGAAGGAATGGAGGCTTCAGGGACCGTAGCTTCAGGGAACGCGACTTTAACCATGGGCTGAATATGGGGCAACTCGGGACAAGCATGGGTGGCATGACCGACGACATCACATAAGGCACAAGGTTTTGCGGGCTGAGGAGGGGCTGGGTCAGTCATGGTGGTCTTGTCTTTGGGTGCCCCCTTGCGAGCTTTGCCTTTCTTTCCCGGGGCTGGCACCACGGGGGAAGGGTCCTCTAGAGGTGCTGGGGGCATAATGGCAACAGAGGAAGCGAGGGGGATCGGTTGAACCGATGTCAAAGCCATGTAGGGTTTGGTCTGACTAGGAGGGGTAGCTGCTGGAGGATCAAGGTACCAGGCTAGTATGCCCAAGGTCAGGTTAGGGAGAGAGAGGGTGGCCATGACGGGGACAGAATATACTCCGGGAGGGGGAGCCAGGAAAGGTATATGCCCAGCAGGGAAATGACCAGGAGGGACGGCTCCGAGATGGTTAAGGCCTGGGGGAACCGATCCAGGAGGATAAAGGGGTTCAGGGATACCAGCTGTAGGGGGAGGGCCAGAAGGAGGAGGTCCGGCTGGCTGAGATGAATGGCTAGGAGCGGGTTGCGGAGGGTGAGGGGGAGGTTGCTGACTAGCCGAGGCAGGCCGCTTACGGGCAGCCTGAGACGATTGCATCATGCAAACATTCGATAAGCTGGGATCAGTGATGGGAGGAGGAGGGAGATTAGGAAAAGTTCCAAGCAGGGAGGAATATTTGTAAACGCCGGGGGAGACACTGGTCAAGGAATCGACGGTTTTCTTGTTGGCTACAGAAGAGATGGTCGTCTGAGGTGAGGTCTGAGATTTTGGCTCATGATATGTCAACTGGTCAATGGTGACTATCTTTCCATTATGGGGGAAAGACATCTTGCGAAAAACCACGGATGGGATAGCAGACATAGCATAGGTGTAGCTTCGCCCCAATATAATGTTGTAGTCTAGCGGGGCGTCGATGACTTCGACGTCAACATGAGTCTTACAGCGAGGGGAGTGATAGGACAGGTGGCGGTAATGGAGTGCAGGAGGCATGGTCTTGCGCCAAAGAGTGATCGTGAAGGAGCCAACTCAGGGATGCGAGTTGCTGCAGCTAGGACATCACACGGGTGGATGCCCCTCATCAATTATGCAGACGTTCGTTGATTTTTGGCGGGATTTGGGGAAGGCGACGGAAGGGAGGAGAGGAGGGATGGAGGATGGTAGATTAGTGCTTCGTGAAATAATCATTTGGTCATCGGCGGGATCTCGAGCATGCACGGCGAGATAGTGACTTTCTTTTGGGCAGGAGCACGGGCTGGGAGAAATTCCGATGTGGAAATGGCGGCAGGAGATTGCGCCAAATCATCTACTATGCTATACGAATGAGCAGCTCGACCAGAAGCAGCATTTCGACGTAATGGTCCCTTAGGAATCTTGGTATGGACCTCAACTTTGGGTTGGGGGATGTGCAAGGGGCCACTGGATGTCGAAAGAGGCTCTGTAGAACCTGAAGAGGGAGGCTCGGGGGCAGACTGAGCAGGAGGCTGGGGGTACTGACGAGACCGAGTTTGAAGGTGAAGGTCGACGGTCGGGGAAGGATCGGAATGCATCATAAGGATCTAGTAATCGGAGGAACCAGAAAGAGAAGGTGGAGTGGCGACCTGGCTGTCAAGCGGTTGGGTAGACACGAATCCTTGCTGAGGGAAAGGATCAGTAAACACAGCTAGTTGGGTAGTGGCCACATTAGGAGGAGCATGAGGGGAGGCGTGTTGTCTGCGCAATGTGGCTTGAGACTCCCACATCTGCCGCATCTGGGGTAAGAGGGGACAATCGTGGGTGTAATGACCATAAACACCGCAACACGAATAAGGCTTATTTGTGCGAAGCGGCTTGTCCGGCTTGGGATGAGTGCCTTGTTGCTGGTTGGCAGTGTTAGGGTCAACACCAGGATTGGGTCCACGGGTACCAGGGGCAGATTGGTTTGGATTGCCTCTCCGCCTTGTTTGAGAAGAAGGGGGATTAGTCGCGCCCTGCTGTGCAAATACTTGCCCTGGAGGGGACTGTAAGTGTTGTTACGGGTTTGGAGGAGGCAAGGGAGATGGAAGCGCATATGCTGGAGGAGCTGGTGCACCAGGCTGCGAATAAAGGTAATGGTTAGGTTGGGAAACATTGAGGTAAGCAGAAGGTTGGGCAAAAGGAGGAGGCATGCCGTATCCTAGATACATGCTACCGGGAGGGGGAAAAGTGCTAGAGGTGCTGGCCCCTCCCTGAGGGAGACCATAGCCCATAGGAGGTTGAGCGTACGGATGGGAAAGGGCTCCAATGATACCGTCGGTGGAATGAGATGCCCCCGGGGCGTTAGCGCCGCCGGGCCTGGGGAGGTCAGGAAGAACGGTATAAACATAACCAGATTGAGCGTAGATCAGGTCATATTTCAAGGCTATTTGGAGGGCGGCTTCCTCGGTTTGAGGAAAGTGAGAGGTGACATCTTTTCCGATAGGAGCTAAGAGGGTGCGAAGGAACCAGTCCATGTAAACCCGATCTTCGAAGGGGGGGGCTTGACATAAGCTTCGTCTTCGTCGCCATTCCTGAACATGGGCGGAAAGGCGGGTCGAAGAGGTTTGCTTGAATGAAGTCAAGAGCTCCGTGCCAGTATCGTATCGGAGAGGGAGCTGGAAATAAGATAAAAAGGCTTGGGCAAGGGTCGCAAAGGTGGTATGGGAAGAGGTGGCTTGGTCAACATACCATTTAGAAGCTTTGCCGGTAAGCGTGCGTTGGAACAAACGAAGACGGATGGAGTCATCGGTAATGGAATTGGAGGAACACCACATGTGGAAAGATCGGACATGATTGGTTGGATCTTCTCCAGCAAGGCCTTCGAACTTAGGGATGTTGGAGGGGAGCTTGGTTGGCATAGCAGGCCAACCAACATCGTGGCGGATAGGGTCATTGATCAACTGATTGAAATCGGGGAGGCTGAGGCCTGCGATGTACGGTAGCAAGGGTATGGCCGAGGTAGTTCCTGTGGCGGTTCCGCTAGTAGTGGTTCCGGCATTAGGGCCTGGAGCACCGCTAACGTTAGGCCCTGGACCAGACATATTGAAGGTGACAGGGGGAGAACCAGGAGGAGAGGGAGAACCCAATGAATCAGAAGAGGAGTCGGAGTGCGGACTCGGAGGAGGACTGGCTCGACGACGGCGGGACGGAGCAGGTCGATCAACCGAAAACTGAGGGTGAAGGCCAAGAAGTCTCCGGGAAAGGCACCTTGGGGGCACAATGATGACGGGAAGAAGGAAACCGACAAGGGAAAACAGGGACAGAATCAAGTGAGGTCAAGGGCAGAAAAAGTGCAGTGACAATTGATTTTAGAGTGTTTGCTAGGCGGTGTTAACCAGGCGCTTCTTCACTTAGGGTTAGTGTGTGGCGTGCATTAATTTTAATTTTTAAACCCTTTCCGTTTTGAGAGCAAGAAAATGTGTGCTGCATAACTGAAAATAAATCTGCAGAGAACAGTATATAATGCTGAAATAACAGAAAAATAACAGCTACTATTGCATCGATTCAACCCAAGAAGGCGGGTCGCTCAAAACTAATGTAAAAAAGGGCAAAAATCTAGTCAAAACACACTTAAAAAGAGGCCAATAGATCTAGGGTCAAAAGGGACAGGGATCTAAAGGGTAAAGCTGCTGAAAAGAGGTGCAGATCACAGCCAAGAGACAGAGGCAAGGTGGCTGGAAACAAGGGAAGAAATCAACAAAAAGCGGAAAGGACAGGGAGGAGGTCCTAAAGAGAGGTCCAAACAAAACGACAAGAGGTGATTTGAAAGGAAGGAAGGCTGATTTAAATGGATCTGAGGAGGAAGTTCCAGATCTGAAAAAAGGAAGGCTGAAACTCTGAAAAACAAACGGCTGAAACAGCTAAAACTCTTCCACAAAAAGTGGAGGGTACTAAAGCCCTAGGGGGCTAGGTTCCCACTTAGATGAGTAAAAACAGATCAGAACTTCGTCAAAGTGGGCTGAGACAGAGGCTGGAAAACCCTGACAGAAGCTTCAGCAAAACCCAGAAAAATTGCAGAAAAATCACTGAAAAATTGGCAGGTCGCAGGTTCTGACCTGTTTTCAGTGCAGGTCGCAGAAAAGAGGCTGAAAAGTGCGACCTGGAGGTCCAGGTCACAGGTTATGGGCCAAAAAGTGCGACCCCCCATTCCGGTTGTCTCGGCGGCAGATTTTCAGAAAAGTTGTCGTCTCAGTTGCGGCTGGTGTCGCTTACCTGCGCAATAGGGCCAGAAACACACAGAAGTTAGAAATTTTAATGTTTTAGGGTTTTATGTGAGAAAAAAAACATAAAAATAGGAAAAATAAACAGCTGAAAAGAAACCCTAGGGTCTGAAGTAGCTGGATATGCAGGAATATGAAAAACGACAGCGGTCGTAAATTAAAACCCGTGTGGAGTCGCCATTTGTTAGTATGAATCCTTTGTCGAAGTGTACGAAAAAGGATCACTTTAGCTACGCATAACTAATAGCCCTAAAAACAAAAGTGGCTGCCAATATCTTCAGATCTGCGGTTAGTTGAACATAAAAGAGCTGAAAAAACCATATCTATGCATGGAAAGACATTAAGCAGAAAAAACAAGGGTTTGCTCCATATACCAATAGACAAGACAAGAGCAATTTATGAAAGAATTTTTATATTAATTGGGCACCTGGGAGGAAAAAAAGAAGGCATATCCAATTCTCCTCAGTGGGATGGGTTCTTGGAAGTCCTCAGCACTTCAGATCTAAGATTTCTCTCTCTTGTTGGTGTAGAAAACCCACACAAAGAATGGAACTCAAAGGGAGCTCACACAACAAATGGTAGAAAAATGGGACCAAGTGTATAGATCTAGAGTGATCTAATAGGCAACAAAAGGTGAAGAATGGTAGGAAAAACCCTCCTATTTATAACAAAATATTGGGTCATTCTAGATCTTGGTGCATGGGTTAACCAGGTCTAGATCCACTTTTTATGGAATATTTTATTATATTTGTTGGAGGGAAAAGGTATTTGACTTGGGTCAAATCCCTTGATTTGTCAAAAATAAATAAATAAATGATTTATTTATCTTTTTAAGGAAGTGGTTAAAAGATAATTAAAAAAATAATGATTTATTTAATTATTTGTGGGTGATTTGGTCATATTTAACAAGGAATATTATCTAAATAGGATTTAAATAATTATTCCTAGAAAATAATAAGATAAATAAAGGTTTATCTAACTAATTTATTTGTTTTTGGGTTAAACATGACTGGGAATAATAATTAAATTATGGTTTAATTAATTATTCCATGAGGAAAATCAAACAAATATAGGTTTGTTTAATATTTCCTTTTGGGGTTTCCTGTTTAGACCATAAACAACTTAATAAATGTGGTTTATTAAGTTATTTAACATAGTGAAAGCAATTTTACTTAGGGTAAAATTGGTCTTACATGGTGTACTTGGGTCCATCTAATGATAATAGGTTAGATGACCAAAAAATGGTGTAACATAAGGTATTTATTATGAAACATTTATTTAATATGAATATGTTGGAAGGTGGATCTATTGTTGACCATTTAAATGATTTTAATACAGTTACCAGTCAGTTATGTTCTGCAGGGATAAACTTTTATGATGAAGCTAAGGCTCTCTTATTTCTATTCTCAATGCCAGAAAGTTGGAATGGTTTAGTTATGGCCATTAGTAACTCTGTCTTTGGATCTAGTACTTCAAAGTTTGATGATGTTGTCGGTGCTATCCTTAGTGAGGAAATGCGATGAAAAATCTCTGGTGAGACATTGGGTAATGCTTTGAGTGAAGAGACTAGGGGAAGAAAAATGGAAAGAGGAAAGAGCTCAAGATATCACGGTAAATCAAGGAAAGGCATATCCAAGTCTAGATCGGGCATAGTGTGCTGGAAATGCGGAAAGGAAATACATTTGAAGAAATATTGTACATCTCGGAAGGGAAAATAAGGATACACACAACAAGAAAACAATCATGAAGAAAATGTGACAGGTGATGTGTTACAATATGCTTTGATTCTTTCCTTAGAAAATGTTACTGATTCCTAGGTGGTAGATTCAGAGGCCTCATTCCATGCCACACCTGATAAGAAATATTTTCATGACTATGTTCAAGGAGATTTTGGACAAGTTCATTTATCTGATGATAAAACCTGTAAAATTGTTGAAATGGGTAAATTTCTTGTAGAACAGCAGAATGGAAACCAACGGTTATTAAAGGAGGTAAGGTATGTTCCAAATCTGAAGAAAAATTTGATTTCAGAAGGGCAGTTTGGTGGTGAAGGTTGTGTGACAAATTTCACAGATAAAACTTGGAAAGTCACCAAAGGATCCCTGGTAATAGAAAAAGGAGAAAAGGTTGGTACATTATATTTATGAAATGATATTTCTAACTCTGTTAATGCTTTAACTTCCAAAGGAGCAGATGCAACATTATAGAATCATAGGCTTGGACACATGAGTGAGAAGTGGATGAAGATTCTTCACTCAAGAAATTTGTTGTCGGGTTTGAAGAATATTGAGTTGGATTTATGTGAGAATTGTATTTATGGAAAACAAAAGAGATTTAGATTTATTAGAGTTGGGAAAGAAAAGAAGAGTGAAAAATTATATCTTGTGCATAAAGATGTATGGGGAACTTCTCAGGTATTATCTCTTAGTGTCATTATTATGTTACTTTTATTGATGATGCAACTCCAAAAACTTGGATTTATTTTATTTAGAATAAATATGATGTATTTGGTACTTTCAAGAAATGGAAAGCTTCGATTGAGATTGAGACATGAAAGAAGTTGAAGTGTCTGAGATCAGACAATGGAGGTGAATTTTGCATCAAAGAGTTTGATATTTATTGTTTAGAGCATGGAATTCGTAGAGAGAAGACAGTTCCAAGAACACCACAAGAAAATTTTGTGTCAGAAAGGATGAATAGAACAATCATGGAGCATGCAAGATGCATGAGATTGCATGTAGGATTGCCTTTACAATTTTGCGTAGATGCTGTAGATACTGATGTTTATCTAATAAATAAAGGGCCTTCAAGTTCCTTGGATGGTGGTATTCCAGAGGAAGCATGGACAGGTAAAAAGGTAAACTACTCCTTTTTAATGGCTTTTTGTTGTGAGGCCTTTGTCCATATTAATAAATAAAATAGAAAAAAGCTTGAGGAAAAATCAAATAAATGTACCTTTATTGGATATGGTGTTAATGACTTTGGTTATCACTTATATGTTTATGAAAATAAAAAAATAATTAGAAGTAGAGATATAATATTCAATCAAAAGGTATTGTATAAAAACCAGTTGCAGGAAAAGAGACAGGAAAAAGAAAACAAAGAATACACAGTTCTTGATGAGATCACAGAAAAAGTAAAGGTGCTCGAAAATAATAATAATCAACAACCACAATAATAGAAATCACCACAACACAAACAGGAACCTCGAACACCTAAAAATGGTTTCATAAGATCTACTAGGATAAATAGACCCCCTAAATGATACTCTCCTTCATTATATTATTTATTATTGACTGATTCTGGTGAACCCAAATGTTATGAAGAAGCAATGCAGGTCGAAACCAGGAAGAAGTGGGAGGTAGCCATGAAAGAAGAGATGGACTGCTTAATACATAACTAGACTTGAGACTTAGTCAGGTTCCTACAGGAAAAAAAACATTGCAGAATAAATGGGTTTACAGGTTGAAGGAATAAGATGGAGGAAAACAGAGGTACAAAGCTAGACTTGTGGTGAAGGGGTTTGCGCAGAAGAAAGGTATTGATTTTGATGAAATATTTTCTCCTATTGTTAAGATGACTTCAATCATAACTATTTTAAGTATTTAGCAGCAGAATATTTGCATCTTGAACAGTTAGATGTAAAGACAACATTTCCCCTTGGAGATTTGGAGGAAGAGATCTATATGCAGAAACCCCAAGGATATGAGGTCAAAGGGAAAGAAAAATTAGTGTGCAAGTTAAAGAAGAACTTGAATGGCTTAAAAAAGTCTCCAAGGCAGTGGCATCTAAAATTTCACAGGTTTATGTCTGAACAAGGTTATACTAGTTGTCCCTCTGATCATTGTGTTTATTTGAAAAAGTAAAATGATGGAAGTTATATTATATTGTTATTGTATGTAGATGGCATGCTTGTTGTGGTGTATAACATGAAGGAAATAAATGTGCTCAAAAGAAAATTGGAAAATTCATTTTAAATGAAGGATTTGGGATCTACAAAAAAAATTCTTTGTATGAGAACAACTAGTGGCATGAAAAATCACAAATTAACATTGTCTCATAATGAGTACATACAAAAGGTGTTGAAAAGATTTAATATACATAATGCAAAAATAGTTACTACACCTTTTTCTAGTCATTTCAAAATTATTAAGGAGATGTGCCCCAAGACCCAAGAAGAAATGGATTATATGTCTAAAGTTCCATATGCATCAGCAGTTGGAAGCTTAATGTATGCAATGGTTTGCACAAGGCCTAATATTGCACATGCAATGGGTGTTGTAAGTAGGTACATGAAAAATCTAGGAAATGAACATTGAATGGTAGTGAAATGGATTCTCAGATATTTGAGAGGTACCAAAAATCAATAATTATGCTTTAGTGGTTCAAACATTTCTCTACATGGATATGTTGATGGAGATTTGGCAGGTGATAGAGATAACAGGAGGAACTATAGGGTATGTATTTACTGTAGGTGGAACAACTATCAATTGGGTTTCAAAAATACAAGGTGTTGTTGCACTTTCAACAAAAGAAGCAGAGTATGTTGCTGCTACAGAGGCTAGTAAAGAAATGATTTGGTTACAAAGGTTTATGGATGAATTGGGTAAGAAGCATGAGATGGGCATGTTATACACTGACATCGAAAGTTCCATTCACCTTGTAAGGAACTCAACATTTAATTCCAAAACTATACACATATAGATCAAGTACCATTTCATACGGTTAGTATTGGAATATGGACAGTTGAAGCTCGAAAAGGTACACACTAGCTAGAATCCTGCAGATATGCTAAAAAAAGTTGTAACCAGGGAGAAACTGAGATTATGCTAGTTTCAATTGGTCTTCAAGTATGATGATGGAGATGAGAGATAGTCGGTCAAAAGTGGAGTAATTTTCTAGCAAATGAAGTAGCAGAGGAGTTGCTACAATCAGTATCCAAGTGGGATATTATTGGGTGTGGAGAAAATTATCTTCTTTATTTTTTATCACAACATTGGACCCCTATTCTTAATGGGATGACAATGCTACCCATAATTGAACACTGCCTGGGGGTCCATAGGGGGCTGGGGGGGGGGGGCTCCCCCAAAGCTAAAAACAGATATAAACTTTCCTTGTAAAAGTATTGTAATTTCTAGTCAATCTGGGTCATTCATTAGGCAGATGAGCTAACGGTAGAAGTTATGTTTAATTTAGTTTTTTTTTACTAGAAGGAAACCCCTCGTTTTGTATGAAGGCATTGTATTTTGGTTGTGATTTTATGAGCGAGAAACATATAGGGAGACTATGAGAGAGAACATAGGATAT
Organism: Pinus albicaulis; assembly: GCA_034641835.2. Classification (NCBI taxonomy): domain Eukaryota; kingdom Viridiplantae; phylum Streptophyta; class Pinopsida; order Pinales; family Pinaceae; genus Pinus; species Pinus albicaulis. Next base: position 355,837,996 of record CM076572.1, read on the forward strand.
TATAGCGGATCTACTTTAGGTTGTGTTTCTTCATTTTTCTAGATAATAGAAATGAAATAATGGTTGTTCACAGTGGACGTAGCCAAAATTGGGTGAACCATGTATATCTGGGTCTCTTTGGTTTTATATGTTTTTGTGTTTGTGTTTCTGCATATTTTATGTGTTGCATTGCTCTGTAATATATAATTTTCTAACAAGAGACATCTTTGACTAGGTAATGCTAGCTACCAAATCCAAATTTGGTATGAGGTTACCTCCTTTCCCCTTTCTCAGCCTTGGGAAATTGAGGAGCGATAACATAGTCTTCACTGGAATGAAGTGTGCAACATTTTTCAACCTGTTCACAACAACCATGATGGAATCATGCTCTCTAGATGTCCTTGGAAAACCTGTGATGAAATACATTTAAATGACCTCCCATTTCCACTCTAGAATAGAAAATGGTTGTAGTAGTCCACCTTGATTCCTACATTTTACCTTAACCATTTGACAATCCAAACAACTTGCTACAAAATTTGCCACATCCTTCATTATATTTGGCCAATAATAGAACCTCTTCAATGTCGTCAATGTCTTATGATATCTTGGGTGACCCAAATATGGTTTTGTATGAAACTCCCTCAATATCCCCTTTTTGATTTCAATGTTGTTCGACACATATATCATGTCTCTAAACTTGACCAATCCATTTATCATGATACAATAGTCCACATCCAGTACACATGCACCTATACCTATACCTGTACTCTTCTGCAACATCTGCATAATCTCCATATACTTGTCATCTTGATGGTCTACCTGCAAGATCCTATCCTTTGAATCTATCCCATAGGAGCTCATGCCTACTACGTGATTTACTTGTACTCGCTTACTGTGAGCATATGCGACCATGTTCTCCTTTCCCTTGATGTACCTGATCTCAAATTCAAACTCACTGATCTGGCCAACCATCTAGCTTGCCTAGTATTCAAATTTGGTTGGTTAAACAAGTATCTCAACCCAATGTGATCACTCATTAGTACAAACCTCATGCCAAGAAGATAGTGCCTCCACATCTTCAATACATTTATGATCATTGCTACCTCAAGATCATGTGTCAGGTATTTCTTCTCATGCTCGTTTAGTTTTCATGACTCATAACATACCACCTTTCCATCTTGCATAAGGAATCCACCAAGTCGTATCTTGCAATCATTTTTACATACTACAAACTCCTCGTCCAGATCTCCGATATTTAACACTGGAGCATGCATTAGGGGAGTTTTGAGGTCTAAAATGGGCCTCCTAAGGAAATAATAAAATAATAGGTAAACCAATAAAATAATATTTATGAATTTGCAATTCAATTTTTGCACCACAATCCATGGAACCATAGCTAAATTCAATTCAATTGTTGTACCAAAATAAAATTAATAAAAAAATTGTATTGATGTGACTATAAATAAGAATGAGTTTTTAAAGAAAAAGTCATTATCATTGAACAACAAATGCATTTGTCCTTTGTACTTAAATAACTTAAAATAAAATATAAATATAAATATATAAATTCTCAATTATATTATATGTTGTTAATTAAAATTTATATTATTTAAATTGTATAATAACATGTAATTAATATACTATATAAAAATAATATAATATAACATAATAAATGTATAAGGATATGCATTTTTTCTTTCAAGAAATATGAAATGGAAATAATATATTTTTATTCAAAAAGTGTGAAATGACATTTATTATGAGTACTTTACTTTGACTTTAAAAGTACTTAGATCACTACCATGGTTAACCATGAGTTTTTATCTACCATTGAGAATCTGACAAATAAGAACCTTTAACTCAAGCAATGCCACCTCAACCATTAGGGATGATTTCATCCCCTAAAATGTCATTGATTCTCATAAAGTGAAATTTGATTGTACATTTTCCTTAGGAGGCCCATTTTAGACCTCAAAATTCCCCTAATGGTTTCAACAACTACTTAAACTACTCAAAACTGGCCTCACACTGCTCTGTCCATTCAAAATTCTTACCTTTCCTCTGCAATGATGTAATAGGATAAGAAATCTGTGAGAAGTTCCTGATGAACCTCCTGTAGTAACCTACCAACCCCATGAAGGATCTCATCTCATCTACATTTATAGGAGCTACCCACTCCATGATGGCTCTTATCTTTTTTAGATCTACTACGATGCCTTCCTTGGTGACAACATATCCTAATTAATGTAGCTTAGTCTATAAGAAACTACACTTGTTGAACTTAGCATACAATTGATGCTCTCTCAACAATGTCAACTCTACTTCCAACTGCTTGACATGTTCTTCCTCATTTTTAGAATATACCAATATATCATCAATTAACAAAATAAAAACCTTTTCCAAAAAATGACGCAATACATTGTTCATCAAACACATAAATGTAGCTGGAGCATTAGTCAAACCGAATTGAAATACAACAAACTCGAAATTCCCCCACTTGGTCCTGGATGAGGTCTTGTAGATTTCCTCTTCTTTTATATGTACCTGATTGTATCCTGATCACAATTCGATCTCAGAGAACACTTCTTCTCCCATAAACTGATCAAACAAGGCATTAGTCCCCAACAACGAATGCCTATTCTTGATAGTCACTTTGTTCAACTGCCTGTAGTCAATGCACAATCTCATAGTACCATCCTTATTCTTTACAAAAAATACTAGTGCGCTCCATGGTGATACACATGGCCTAATGTATCCTTTATCAAGCATCTCTTTCATATAAAATTTTAATTCTACCAACTCAAGTGTGCTCATCCTTTAAGGTACTTTTGATGTTGGAGCTACCCCTAGTATCAACTCAATCATTAGGAGAATTTTGAGGTCTAAAATGGGCCTCCTAAGAAAAATGTACAACCAAAATAAACTTTTTAAGAACCAATAAGATTCAATAATATAATTTCAACCATGGGGGATGATTCCCCATTTTTGGAGTAAAAATTTAAAAAGATTAAACAACAATAAAATAATAAAACTAATTTTTCAACTTATCTCCCTAAATTTTTACTCAAATTTAGATCAATAGTACTCGTTGGATACAAAATTTAATTCTTCATTCAATGAGTACCCAGTTTGCATACTTTTGATGGACCCTGCTACAGGAAAAGTGAGAAATACATGAAAAACATGATTTTTTTCATGTATTATGTTGGATACTTTCGATGAACCTTGCTACATGAAAAATTATAAATACATGAAAAAATGTGATTAGAAACATGTTTTTTCATGTATTTCTCATTTTTTCGTGTAGAAGGGTCCATCAAAAGTATGCACCATAATACATGAAAAAACATGATTACAATCACATTTTCATGTATTTCTCATTTTTCATGTAGCAAGGTACATTGAAAGTATGCAACATGGATACTCCCTGGATGGGAAATCAAATTCTTCATCCAATGAGTGTTTCCGCTCGAAATTCGAGTAAACCCATAACGACATAAGTTGAATATACGAGTTGAAAAAACATTTTTCAAATTTTTTTCCTCTAAAATTTGATTATGTAATCTAATATTATTTTATTATTTCCACTATTATTTTATAATTTCCTTAGGAGGAAAATTTTAGACCTCAAAATTCCCCTAATGAGAAAATTCTGCCTCCCTGTGAGGTGACAGCTCTGAAATATCTGCAGGAAATACATCTTGAAATTGTTGTAGAACTGGGTACTTGCTTAAAACATCTGCATCCTAAACTTCCTTACCTCTGTCACTATAAATATGTATTGTGAATAACACAAACCCTTACCTACGGCTGTGCTTGGCCTGCATAGTTGTCACCATCGTAACTGATGTGGATTTCTTCTTTCCTTGTAAGACTCTTGGGTCCCCATTGTTATCCAAGCACTCAATGCCTTTGTCATAAAAATCCACCTTGGTCATGTGAAGGTATTTCCAGTACATACCCAATAACATATTTTACGATCCCAATGGAAATATTTTCAAGTGCGTTTTTGTAGCCATACCATTAAACTAAAACACACAAGCTCTTACCCAATGGTGAACTCTTTTCTTTGTACCTATAGCCAACTACACTAACCAAGATTCTGCATGTACTTATTTATTCAAAACACACTTATCCACCAACTCAGGACTAACTTAGCTATAATTATATATACGGTAGTTAAAAATAGAAATAAATTTATCAAAAATCTTAATGTCCATCTCAATGATACATGCTCGGTGATCTGCCTACCTATTGTGCACGACTACATAAATATGAGGAATACTCTTCCCAACATCCCTGATAGTTTTCCCCTCTTGTGCACTATATATCTGAGGAATACCACCCTGATTTTGTGGAAAATGTCTCTTTAAATTCTCCTTACCACATGTCCAATAATCCAACTGTCTAGTACCATCACCTCTATGATAATGTTGTGGTCCATGCCCTTGTCTAGTTGCATTGAACTTCATTGCTGGTGCCATATTTTATTTCTCTTCTACATGTTGAGGGCTTGTTCTTTTTGGCTACCATTTACCCTTACCTTTATATTTCCCTTTCCATCCTTGTTGAGATTCACTCTTCTACTTTGACTGCTCATATAAATGCTTGAATGTCCTAATGACTTCCTCAAGTGACCGAGGTTCGTCATACTCAATCCGATATCTAAATTCTTATAGAAAAATAGTGAAAAATCATTGAACCTTATCCTTATCATATTCAAGATACAATAAATACCTCAATAGCTCCAGGAATTTAGTCATGTACTCCTTGTCTGACATTGATCCCATCTTTAGCTCATACAATTATTTGGCCTTACTATCGTAGTACCTTTCTGACAAGTATTTCTTCCTTAAAATCCTCTTGAACACATGCCAACTCAATTCCTTTGTCCTCATGCTTTTGACCTGCTTCACATCTTCCCACCAAATGTATGTTTTACCTTTCTGGTTGAAGATAGAAATTCTAGCCTTCATTCAGTATACATGAAGTTCAAATAATTTGTTCATCTCAAGTATCTAGGCTTCTGCATCTTATAGTTTCCTAAAATATCCATCAAATATAAGTGGTTTTTCTTTCTTAAAGTCATCCAGCAAGTATATCTTTTCACTCCTACTGTAAGGATGATAACGATTAGGGAAAATTTTAAGGATGGAAAATTATCTTGAAGTTTAAAAAATTGGCGAATATCACTAGTCCCTAATGTGAAAATTATAAATTGTTTACTGATGTATTTGTAAAATTGCTCAAATTTATAATGGTATTATACATGCTCTCTACATAATGTTGGCGAATTTTAACGTAAAATAGTTTTATATTGTAAAATTTTGGCAAATCATTTAAAAAAAAATATGAAATTGGCAAATCTTTTTTTTGAAAAAATCATGGAAAATTAGCCCACCTGCGAATATTAGCCCCTAAAATTTTCCATGATAATGATGATGATCATGATGTCTATCCAAGCCAAAACTAGAATAATTTTTGTATGCATCACTCCTCCTATCTGGAGTATCCAATAACCTACCATCTCTCATTGTGTCAGCTCTACCTAACTTGTGTCTACCAGTAGACCTACTACCATATGCCCCATTATTTTTTTCCTCCTGCCCATTATTGATCAGAAGTGGCCCTTTCCACTAAATTTCTGACAAGCTTTAAAGAAGTATTGAATTAACCTCTACTTTTTTCTCTTGTGCTTGTATGATCCTATCATTGTCTGCCTTAAAACTAATTATTTCTTACTTCATGCTTCTTAATGTGTCTTCCAAATAATAAGATTTCCCACCACGCTTCTCATATGATTCATATGGATAGTATTTTTGACCTACCATATTTCTATTCATTTTATCTCTTTCCTGCAAGGCTTACTATGTCATAAAAAAACAATGTACCTTAGCATAGCATAATTCGGGGAGGATAAATCTTCTGAAAGATCATCCAAATCGGTGTAATACATGTACAAAAATAATTGTAATGACATATAAACATATAGCAAACAAATGTACCAATCACATAAAAATCATTCTAGCTAGAGTCCAGTCATAAATGCATGACCATATCAACTACACATATCGTGACTTCATGCATGACAATAAAAACCATACCAATGTACATTTTCAACATGTAAGCACTAACACACACAACAATGCATAGCCAATCATACACTTGTGATGATACACTTCACAACAACAATATCTTCTTTCACATGGCAACATCACTACAACCATGACCAACACCATACATGTGCAACAAGAATACATACCACAAGGGTGAAAACACATGTGCAATAGACATGAATGCATGACCAACACATACCACCCATCCAGTCCAAGGGCTGAACCATGATTTGATACCACTCTATAACACCCTCCTCCCATAACCACCCAAGTAACTGACCAACCAGGGTAAACATGTGACGAAAGGCTACTATGATCAGATTAAACCTCCTAGGTGACCTTAAGGAAGTGGAACCGATGAAAACACATCATAGAGACCTTCCACATTAGCAACAAGAATCCCATGAACCACCTTATCCACTCAGGTAACCAACCCATATTTTGCACTAAGGTATTACTCCTTCAAACCCCTGGACACTCCCACAACATATGCAGGTGTGTGTATTGGGATTTTTCCCTCACGCCCTTGCTAGCATCCTCAATATTTGAGCCACTTTTTCAGGCCCAAATCCCAGGTCACTTCCTAAAACTCAATTAAAAGTTAAAAAATGAAATAAAAAATGAAGCAATAAGGTATTTAAAAAAAAATGACAAGGCCTAAAATGGACCCCTACTAGCCATGACAAGCATTTTGTCAAACATGTCACAAATATGTAATCTACATGTGTAAACAAAAAACCTGAGCATAGGGGTCTCATAATCTCTGAGAATTTTCTAAGAAGAATTGTTCCCTTGCATCATTAGTTGCATTATCATCTATTAGGTCATAAATACATTTCTGATTCATTTACAAATAAAAACATGAGGAGAGCCATACACCATCACTTTCATAATACATGCTTATAACCATCATAATAATAATAGAAATCATAGAGGTACATAATCCATAAAATCCACATATAAACTAGTGCATTTACACATAATATGTCAAGGAGAGAACTTATTATTAGTGAATGAAAAATGCAACCGGAGATGGGACTTCTACATTCCACCTGACCATATATTGGTTGTGCTAAATCTCTCTTCAGCCAAGCACCCTATGCCATATTCAAGGCATGAATGTGGGACTCAACTCAAAAGGAACAACCAAGGCATACAAAGGCTAAAACACCTCACTCTCATCAATAGGAATCAGGATTTACCATAATCCCCATCAGATCACTAGTCCAAAAAAAAAAACATGTCATAACAGGATTTACCATGATATGCACCTGATCACTATGCCAAAAAAAGCATCGATGCCACCAGTTTTATCCACCTACACCATGAGGAAATTTCCTGTGTTCTAGTCTCTCAGGATTTACCATATATCTTAAAATCTGAGCCCTAAAACGAGACATACTCTCCAGGATTTACCATATATCTTAACCAGGATTCCTAGGCCTCATGGAGAGAAAACCACCTCTAGGATTTACCGTATATCCCACCTTTCACTGGTCGAGGATTCCTAATCCCATAGAGGAAACACACTATTCGGATTTACCACAAACCATAGTTTATTTCATGGGTTACTAGGCCATGTGTTCTATCAATTAAGAGATCCACCTCACTCATCTTCGAGCCCATCCGATAATCTATATCAACCAAAACATGAGTGCTCCATCACACCATGGATATTTGGAAATGGAAAGTCTAGGGTGAAAACAGTGTCACACCTTGAAAAACCCATTCCATGACGAAAAAAGAACCACATGAAATACCATGCCTGCAAAATGTAGCAAGCAAAGAACACATGCAAAGAATCCTGATGTAGTTGTTTGATCCTTCTTTTTCTTGCTTTCTCCTTCCTTCCTCTTTCCATCTTTGCCTTTCGTGATTCAATGCCAAAGTTCTCTAAGAAAAATTTGTGCTCGAGAGTGATAGAGAGAGAGAATATGAGAGAGCCTCAAAATCCTTTTTACTGATGAGGCCTCTATTTTCTTCATTTTCCATTATTTTCCTTCATTTTCCTCCTCACATGAAACCTTTGACCTTTCACCTCCCTTTTCTCCTAATTTCCATTATTTTCATAAATAAATGTACCAAAAATTCCATTTTTCCTTTCCAAATCCTTTTCCAATTTCCTTATCTATATTAACCGAATTGAACACCCACTAGGATGTTTTTCCAAACATTCAACTTGGAGTAAGTGTCCCATCAACAGTGGTTATTATTTTTCCTTTATTAACTTTTATTACATGGAATTTTCTGTTGGGAAAAATACTGAGAGGGGGGGGGGGGGGTTGAATCAGTATTTAGATCCGACTGAACACTTTTTACTTTTCCCTTTCTCTAAAACCCATACGCTACTTTACTGAACCCAACTCGCGCATACACGCGGATATACTTAATGAAACTTGTGTATTACCAGAGATCTCATTATGCAGATAATTCTTTACTTATATCATTGCATCATTCATTCATTAGATGTTTAGTAAGCAGTAAACATGTGCAGTAAGAATAGAATAAATCATCACACATAAGAAACACACATGAACAACAGGATTTAAGGTGGAAACCCAATTCGGGAGAAAACCACTGCCGCCGTCGTCTCTGTCTTCAATATTTATTATAAAGAAAACATCTTACAACATTGTACTGGCGCAGACTCATACCAGCATGCAGGCACCCACCTGTAGAAGGCTACAACCTTCTCTCATTTACTAGCCTCTCCTGGAAGGGAGCTACAACCCCCTGCTCTCGTTTACTAGCCTCCCTTGGAAGGGAGCCACTACCCCCTGCTCTCGTTTACCAGCTACCACTGGAAGGGAGCTACAACCCCCTCACTGAAGGCTTCGACCCTCAGCACCATTGTGGACCATGTTTCATCAATTTTCATACTGGATCAAACAGCTTCCATACAACATACCTTGTAGACCACTTTTCATCAGATTTTCAGACTGGACCCCCTCCACACATTTAAGCTCAACATTCATCAAACTGAAACTTATAACCCCATCAATTCATTCATTGAATCATCAACCAATCAACCAACAATTTGATCTTTAATCAACATAATCAACATTCAAACAACCCAGATCTGTATGAATACATCACTGACAGATAGCAGTAAAACAATAGAACAGATCAGACATTTCATTCCACATACTTCAGAAAAACCCTAGATTTCATACGCACTTTTACTTCACTGAACCTGCGTATATACACGCTTTCATAGAGACAAACCTGCGTATACATCTGCACATATTTCAGGACTATCCTCACATTCCATACGCGCTTTTGCTGAAGCCAACCCGCATATATACGCGCTTTCTATGCCACGAACCTGCGTATAGATCTTCAAACTTTGTAGGGCTACGCAACTTTTCAGAACAAATAAATAGCTCAGATCTTACCCATCACTTCAGAAAATATTCGCCTCATCTCAGATCTAAACATTCCATAAACAGATCTAGAAAATACAGTCTTTTCAGATCTAGAGATCCGTCTTCATCATTTTCTTCATAGGTGCATTATTAATTCAGATCAATCAACAAACTGTTACCCATTCCATACATATATAATTCAGAGTGAAGTATTCATTAAAACCCAAACTTATGCTCTCCTTGCACTATGATCTTCTTCTCCTTATATAGATTTAGCCTTTGTCAATACCATGAGTCAAAACCACTCAACTACTAATGGTATTCCTGGACGGGATCAAATAGATATTCCAACGTTCAATAAAATGGGCCAATACCATGGCAAATTCCCTTGGTTTTATGAATTTAGAGAGAAAATAGGCATATGCTACTTGGCACGTACTTTTCCGCGTACATACGCTACTTTGGCTTGAAAAATCCGCGTATGCCTTGTGACATATCATATTTATCATTTCTTTGGTACTTACTGGAATTCTTTCTTCTGTCACATCTGAAATAATCTGTAGCTACATCATCCTTCCTTATTTAACACAAGATACATCATCCTTACATATTAACACATAGGTTTCTTATCATAGGCAACTCATCAAGCAGTTTCCATCAAGGACAACTTCATCTAGTAGGTTGCCATCAAAGACAACACATTGCATCATATTGCCAACAATCTTACTTCATCAAGTAGGTTTCCATCAAGGACAACACATTGCATCATATTTCCAACAATCTCCCCCTTTGGACTTGATGGCAACCATGATGGTGTTTGATCACCACAACAGATAGATACATTGATTATAACCATTATGCAAGCACCATGATACTATCCCCCTATTCAAACACCATGAAGCCCTCCCTCTTTGACATCAAAGGAAAAGGTCGGATCAAAACCAAAACAAGGTTTTTTCTTCTCATGTAGAAAGAGGAACTCTGTAGATATAATGTGCACTGAAGTTACCATGCTCTGAGTTCACTTTGAATCTTCAAACATATTTTGCAATGAAGTACATGACTCTATGAACTTTCCTATCACCAAGGACTCATACTTACATCAATGATCCAACCAAGTGGATTTACATATGTGACTCAAGTACCCAACCAAGTGGGTTTACATATTTTGACTCAACTACCCAACCAAGTGGGTTTACACATTTGACTCAACTACCCAACCAAGTGGGTTTACAAATTTGATCAAGTCCTTACATGACTGAATATTACAATTTTACATCATAGGTCTCAACATGACCTTTTCATCAAAATACAAATATGACTTTTTATAATCAAGACCAAAAAGACCTCAAGAGACAGATCATATTTCAGAACTATCATAATGCCAACAATGCATCTTTTCCACATGACCAATGCTCCCCCTTAGCTTGTGCATCCTGAACACTTTCAACAGCAAATCATCAAGGCATCTTTATCAAATATCAGAGAATGAAACAGAATTATGAGAACTGGAACACCACCAGAGATACCAAATAGCACTATAGCTATGCTGAAGAATGATGACCCAGAAAAAATTTGTTAGCAACCACCCATACGCAGTTTTCTTTGTATAAAATCGCGTATATACGCGACTGTATTTCAGGAAATCCACATATCCAATTTAATCTTCTGCATTTAAGCAGATCTGATCTTCTGAGAGGTAGAGACATCTCCTAGCTTCTGTTTGAGAAATTTGAATGCTTCCCTGGAATATATGAGAAAATATAGATAGGACAATGTAGCTAGTTTTCAAGTGTCATCCAACAGTTGTAGCATAAGGACATCAGTAACCAAGCCTTCAGACTTTTTGCAGCATCAACATATTCTTCTCAAGAGGAATTATCATATTAGAACAACTTCTTCAATAGACAATATGTGTCAAACAATCATCCATGTGATCTAATATCACCAAGATCTTCAAGATTGATCATGATGTAATATGCGTAAGAAAAAGGTCTCAACCGTGACAACAGTCATTAGCAACAAAATCTGCATGATCTATCCTTATCTCTACATCATAATACTTCCATCTCATCCATGTGAATCAAAAGATACTTTTCAGCAAAAAGAAATTAGGGCTCATCCATAATCTCATTATAAGAAACCATGTATCATGTCACCATCATTTGAGCATGAGTATTACAAGAACTAAGGAATAAGCAGATACAATGCCAACAATGCAATCATTAGTAGTTAGACTGATGCTCCCCCTGAACCTATGCTCCTGTTCTTGAGCCATCTCACTGTTTTCCTTAACTGAAAAGCATACGCTTCTGTCTCCATTGGAACTTGCGTGTATACGCGGCTTTAGTTTACGAAACCCGTGTATGGAAAGTGAAATACTGAAGACTTTCACAACTTCAACTCCCCCTGAATTTGTACCACCTGTACCTGTATTCTTCACATCAGATGGACTGTGAGAAATAAACATAACCAGAATTACCAGACCAACCATGGGAATCATCATACATTTCTCCCCCTGTGATGATACATTACTCATCCCTAGAATGTATCTCACATCACTCCTACAGTCATTATGAGAAGTAAGCTTTAGAAGTGGATGACTGCAGTGGGGTCAATATTCCCTATGTTTCTGACCGGTCCTCCTCCTTTTTCCAGATTTGCTTGAAATTTCTTATAGTGTGCTGGAAATTTTCCAATTTCTCAGATCTATTCATCCTGCATTATTTTTCTACATGTTCATACTTGTTACAAGCATAACATCTTGCGTGACCAGAAAAGTAAGCATAGGGATCATAATGTGTTTTTCTATTCTTTCTTCTATTGCAATTAGCTGCTTTATGACCATACTTGCTGCATGAAAAATAATATCCCTTAAAGAAACCTGAGTACCTTTCTGTGTAGAATCTATTTGTTTGTGACTGAAACAATATGCTTCTGCAATTGGCTGCAACATGCCCATAATTATGACATTTAAAAAATTTAACATTATTGATCAAAGGAGGGAATGATTTCTTTTGAGAGTTCATGATTGTCGGTTGACCTTCTGTTTCTTTCAACACTTCAAGTTTTGCATTGATATCCTTTGAATCTTTAGCACTTCCTTGTGAACTAGATTCTCCTTTAATAGTTTCATGAAAACTAAGACCAAATTTAACAGAAGGAGACCTTTGACTACTAAGAATATTGTCCAGAATCTTAGTACTATCTTGAAACCTCAAGAGTTTATGTTTTTCTTCTAATTTACCTTTCAAAATATTTACCTCAACCTCCAATCTTTGGGATTGATTCTTCATACTATCTTCAACCCTTCTTCCTTCTTCTACTTGATCATTCAATTTTAGAATATCTTCTTTCAACCCATTTTCTTGTTCTTCAAATGTTTGTAGAAGTTCTTCATTCTTCTTATTTGATTTTTCTAGATCTTCTTTGAGAGAGATGATTTCTGCTTCAAGTCTTTCACTTCGATTAGTTACTTCATCCTGCAGTCTTTGATATATTTATATATGTCCCTTTATTGATTCTATCTGTCCATTCATTCTATAGATCATATCTTGGTAGATAGATTCCTTCCTTTTAAATGGATCTTCATCATTGATTTTGAGATTTGCTTCTAGACTTATACTGTTACTTTCACTATCTTCAACATTGCATGCATAAGAAAGTGAATCACAAGAACAACAATCAATACCTGTTTCATCTTCTTCATTTTCTGCTGCACATGTTTTTTGAGGTATCTCCTTTCTTTGAGTAGCCTTCTTCTTTTGCTTCCTTGCCATGAGCACTTGCAAATCTTGGTCAGAATCTTCTTCATCCTCATTTGACATTTCATCATTATCTTCATTTGTATAATAACTCTTTCCCTTTTCAAATTGTTTCCCTTTATCATGATTTTCTTCATAAGGACATTTTGCAGCATAATGACCAACTCTTCCACAAGTAAAACACTTGAAGGGAAGCTTACCTTTGAATCTTCTAGTACCTAGTTGGAGTCTTCTCACAAAATTTGCTTCTTCTTCTTCTGATATATAACTTGATTCCTTGACAACTTCCTTTTCTTTTCCTTTTGCACATGCCTTAAAGGCAACTTCTCTGATTTGAGAGGGACCTTATTTTCTCATTTCAAAAGCAGTTAGAATACCATGTAGTTGAACAGTAGTAAGAGTTTGCAGATCTTGCCTTTCTTCAATCGCTGATACTTTGACTCAAATTTTGAAGTCAAAGATCTTAAGACTTTTTCCACCAGAGTAGTATCGGTTATGGTTTCACCCAAATTTCTCATACGATTTACAATATCATCTAGACATAAAAATAAACTGGCAATACTCTCATCACTATGCATCCTTAAATTTTCATATTCAAATCTGAGAGTTTGGAGTTTTTCACTTTTTACCTTTGTATCTCCTTCATAGCTTAGAATGATTTTGTCCCATATTTCTTTTTCTGAATTTAGCTGCATCACTTTAACAAATTCTGGTTTAGACAAGCTTCCTAATAAAACATTGAATGCTTTGGCATTAATTTCATATTTCTTCCTTTGTGCTGCATCGGTAGGAATAATTGCCGGATACTGATAACCTTCTTCCACGATTGCCCATACTTCTGCACCAAGGCTTTGAAAATATGATTTTTTTCGTATCTTTCAGAATAACAGATTACTTCCATTGAATAGAGGTGGCCTTAGAGAAAGTAATCCTTCATGACTTCCCATTGTGATGGATCTCCTTTAAGCGATCAAGCTTCTGCAGAAGGACCTGCTCTGATTCCAACTGTTGGGAAAAATACTGAGAGGGGGGGGGGGTGAATCAGTATTTAGATCTGAATGAAAACTTTTTACTTTTTCCTTTCTCTAAAACCCATACGCTACTTTACTAAACCCAAATCTCATATACACACGGATATACTTAATGAAACTTGCGTATTACCAGAGATATCATTATGCAGATAATTCTTTACTTAGATCATTGCATCATTCATTCATTAGATGTTTAGTAAGCAGTAAACATGTGAAGTAAGAATAGAATAAATCATCACACATAAGCAACACACATGAACACCAGGATTTAAGGTGGAAACCCAATTTGGGAGAAAACCATCGCTGGCGTCGTCTCTGTCTTCAATATTTATTATAAAGAAAACATCTTACAACATTGTACTGGCGCAGACTCATACCAGCATGCAGGCACCCACTTGCAGAAGGCTACAACCTTCTCTCGTTTACCAACCTCTCCTGGAAGGGAGCTACAACCCCCTGCTCTCATTTACCAGTCTCTCCTGGAATGGAGCCACTACCCCCTACTCTCGTTTACCATCTACCACTGGAAGGGAGCTACAACCCCCTCACTGAAGGATTCGACCCTCAGCACCATTGCAGACCACGTTTCATCAATTTTCATACTGGATCCAACAGCTTCCATACAACATACCTTGTAGGCCACTTTTCATCATATTTTCAGACTAGACCCACTCCACACATTTAAGCTCAACATTCATCAAAATGAAACTTATAACCCCATCAATTCATTCATTGAATCATCAACCAATCAACCAAAAATTTGATCTTTAATCAACATAATCAACATTCAAACAACCCAGATCTGTATGAATACATCATTGACAGATAGCAGTATAACAGTAGAACAGATCAGACATTTCATTCCACATACTTCAGAAAAACCCTAGATTTCATACGCACTTTTACTTCACTGAACCTGCGTATATACGCGCTTTCATAGAGACAAACTTGTGTATACATCTGCACATATTTCAGGACTATCCTCACATTCCATACGCGCTTTTGCTAAAGCCAACCCGCGTATATACGCGCTTTCTCTGCCACGAACCTGCTTATAGATCTTCAAACTTTGTAGGGCTGCGCAACTTTTCAGAATAGATAAATAGCTCAGATATTACCCATCACTTCAGAAAATATTTGCCTCATCTCAGATCTAAACATTCCATAAACAGATCTAGAAAATACATAGTCTTTTCAGATCTAGAGATCCCTCTTCATCATTTTCTTCATAGGTGCATTATTAATTCAGATCAATCAACAAACTGTTACCCATTCCATACAGATATACTTCAGAGTGAAGTATTCATTAAAACCCAGACTTATGGTCTCCTTGCACTATGATCTTCTTCTTATATAGATTTAGCCTTTGTCAATACCATGAGTCAAAACAACTCAACTACTAATGGTATTCTTGGACGGGATCAAATAGATATTCCAGCGCTCAATACAATGGGCCAATACCATGGTAAATTCCCTTGGTTTTATTAATTTAGAGCGCAAATAGGCATACGCTACTTGGCACGTACTTTTCCGTGTACATACGCTACTTTGGCTTGACAAACCCGCGTATGCCTTGTGACATATCATATTTATCATTTCTTTGGTACTTACTGGAATTATTTCTTCTGTCACATCTGAACTAATCTGTAGCTACATCATCCTTCCTTATTTAACACAAGATACATCATCCTTACATATTAACACATAGGTTGCTTATCATAAATAACTCATCAAGCAGTTTCCATCAAGGACAACTTCATCTAGTAGGTTTCCATCAAAGACAACACATTGCATCATATTGCCAACAATCTTACTTCATCAAGTAGTTTTCCATCAAGGACAACACATTGCATCATATTGCCAAAATTTTCACCAGGGCTATTACAACTAGGATAAGCATGGATGGAAAAAATACACTGGAAGCAAGGTTGCTTCGTAGAGACAATGTGGTTTTGGATGTGCAGTGCTACTATTGTGTATATGTTGTGCATGTTGCCTATTTAATTATTATAACTATGGTGATGCGTAATTTTTTTATATGTAGTATTGTGTACATATGATGTTGTGTTCCTACTGTATATATGGCATTGTGTGTATATTTCATATGTAGTGTTGGGTATAGATGGTGTTATGAACATGTTGGATATGCGGCGATGTTTACATATCATACTTGACCATGTTGGATATGCGTAGTTGTGTACATATGGTGCTATGTGAATGTTGTATATGCAGTGTTATGTACATATGGTGTTGTGTGCATGTTGTACATATGGCATTATGTACATATGGTGTTGTGTACATGATTGTACATGTGGTGCTATCTGCATCTATTTTTGTGTACATGTTGTACATATGGTGTTATGTGCAGGTGGCATTGTGTGCATGTCAAGCATGTGGCATTATGTACATGTGGTGTCATGTACATATCATGCATGTGGTGGTGCATACATGTGGTATTGTGTACACGTTTTCCAGGTGGTGCAATGTACATGTGGCATTGTGTACATGTTGTGCAGGTGGTGTTGTGTACATGTGATTTTGTGCACACGTTGTGTACGTGGTTCCATGTAGAGGTTGTACGATGTGCATGTTGTGCATATGGTATTGGTATACATGTGGTATCATGTGCATGTTGTATATGTTGTGTTGTGGGCATGAATTACTATGTATGTGCATTGTGTAGTCATGGTATCATGACATGTGTATTCATTGTGTTGCACTCTATGTACATATATGTATTGTGTTGTACATTGAATGTAGTGTATTTATTTTATTGTACACCGGGTGTAGGTGTATGTATTGTATGGTGTTGTACACTCTGTGTAGATGTATGTGTCGTGATGTACATTGTGCATGTGTGCACGATTGAAGAAAATAAGAAGGAACTGGGTGTTTGTTGGTGTGGCAACTATTCCAGTGTGTGTATGAAAAGGACAAACAATAAGGGTAAAATAAAAGGAATGATTGAAGGATAAGTATAAATATTTTATTTCAGTTTTATTATGCATGTGATTATGATTCTGACTTATGATGGTTACATGCAATTTATGATTATGGTTTATGATGAGTATACGAGATTCATGATTCTTTAATTTTTAGGGTTGCATTTTGAGATAACTAGATGTGATATGTTTATACATGATGATTGATCAAACATCTAGTTTGAATTTTTGTGATAGGAAGTGAATAGGATTTCAAGTGTACGTTGTTGACAAGCTACCAATGAGGCATGATTTGATTTTATTTCTATTCGTTTTGAGTTTTTTATCACTCTGTAAATTTCTCTAGGCTGAGGAGAGAATGATCCAGGTGGATATTGGTGGCCACCCTCCGATTCCACTTGCATCCCACCATTTTTTCTTTCAGTTTTTCAGTTTCCTTAATTGTAGCACAATTTACTATTTTTGGCAGTGTTTCAGGTCCTGAACTTCCAAGGCCGTTTTGAGGCCCTAAACAACGTTTTTTGGGAAAACCAAGACCAATACAAATGCTTGATAGATTTTGGTCACTCGAAAATGTTATTCCTCGGATAGATATTTCTAATGAGGTATTATGCACATCAAACATATATTGTATGCCAAAGTTACGTCCCCGGGAAGTTGATGTACCAATTTACCTAAACAGGGCCCATAGTTTTGGCGCTTCATCTCCTAGGGTTTGGTTTTTGGATGTTTAGGATTTTCCCATGTTTTTAAATAATAAAGAGGCCCTTGAGCCTCATTGTAACACAGTTCATAGGCCTGTACCCACCACATCGCTTCTTAGATAAGCTACCATCGCCCTAGCTAGTTTATTTCCATTCTACCTATAGGCATATTTTAGTTATGTGATATTAATTAAATGAAGTCTTATTTATTATGTATCTCTATGTTTATGTGTATTTCTATATTTATTTCATTCCTGCATAAGTTTGGATCAGTGTTATCAGAGAATTTTTCTCTTTCTCGATCCTTCTTCGCATGTCCCCAATGACATCGGGGTATAAGGAGTTAGGGCTTGATCTGGTTGAACCTTTGCAAGATCTACCTCGCAAACCTTGACGAACACCCATGGGGAACGAAAAGAAAGATGAGGCAGTAGGAAATCGTATCAAAATATTGCTCGAGGAGGCCTTCAAGAAACAAAGGAATGTGATGAAGGATAAATTTTCCCATATCCTTCAATGACTTCCCACCGGCTGTGCATTTGAATCCAGTAACCACTCTGGAGGTGCAACTCCTTTTAAGGTACAAGTAAACTTTGAAATTTCCATATTTGAGGGCCATATATATGCAGACATGATAGATAGATGGTTGAATCTATTATAAGTGTATTTCTCGATTCGTGACTTTTCCAACCAGGAAAATATTACTTTTTCACTCCTCAAAGCCACCCTCCATGTCAAGGACTGGTGGGAAACCTATTGTGAGAAAAAATACAAGAGGAAACCATCTCTGTTTTTGTCTGCAACCACTTGGAATTCATTACGAGATTCCATCAAGGTACAATATTATCCCGTGGGGAGCTATGAGGACAAGTACATATAATGGATTAAGTTGCGGTTGTAAATAGATCAAGATTTGCATGAGCTAACGAAAATGTTCCATAACCTGCGCATAAAATTAGGTATCAAATATTCAGAGAAAAATTTTGTGTTGAAGTACCCCAGCTGTCTGCACAGATACATTCAGGAGGAAATGGATTTTCTTGACATCTCCTCTCTTGGGGCAACATACCAGTATGCTACCAAGATTGAGAAGAAGTTCAAATAAAAGAAGCAGAATTTGGATCTACGAATCAGAAGCAAGGGAAAGGTGCCCCAAAAATGTAGAAAAAAGGAGAAAACCAAGGTGGGTGGCCCAAGAAAACCCGCTAAATCCACAAGAAAATAAAAACACCGTGAAGCCAAAGAAGGACACGGGGAAGTGGTGTGAGTTCCATAAGAGCTCCACTCACAACACAAGTGAGTGTCGGGCAAAGAATTCATTGGTGGGCGAGCTAAAGGTTTATGAAATGGATGCATGATCCAACTTTGAATCAGAACCTGACAAGGGGGATGAAAAGGGGAAGAATATTATCGATGTGGAGCCCAATGCCACTGTTGCCACCACGAAGATCCAGAAGGAGGAACCAGAAGATCAAAAGGAGGGAGAGCACCTCTTCCATTCCTATATTTGGGTAAATATTTCCCCACTACATTTCATTGTTGACAGTGGGAGCCAAAAGAACCTCATTTTAGCAGAGGTTGTGAAATGGTCGGGCTTGCTCACCACAGTGCATGATCGGCTGGCTTCACCAAGGATAAGATCTCCACGCCAGCCAGAAATGTTGCCTTCCCTACAACATCAAGCCCTTCATGGATGAGGTATTATGTGACATTGATCATCTTGATATTTTTTATGTATTATTAGGCCAAACATAATTTTGGAAGTGACATGTTGTGTACGAGTCTTGGCCTCGCGCTATTACTGTTACTTTTGGAAATAAGTTGTGCATGATAATGGACGTAGTACCGCATTCTGCCATCTCTTTTGAGCACTGCAGAGAAATGCAGTAAGGTTATTTACCAAACCATTAATTTTTGTTTCATTACAATTCGCCCACAGGGTAAGAATAATATTGTGACCACATCCTCCAAACACGGCTCTTCTACATGACAACAACATATGGAAATTTTTTTGGAGGAATACAAGGACATTTTCTCCTCACCCACGAGGTATTGTGCACGCCAAATGGAGATTATATTCCAAATTTACATCCCTGTGAAGTTAATGTACCAATTTACCAAAACAAGGCCCATAGTTTTGGCACTTCATCTCCTAGGGCCACATCTCTTCTCATAGATAAGCTACCGACACCCTAGCTATTTTATTTCAATTCTGTCTGTAAGCATATTTCATTTATGTGATATTAATGAAATGAAGTCTTATTCCTGCTGCATCTTTTCATTTATGTCTATTTCTAATTTATTGTGTTCCTTCATAAGTCTGTATCAGATAAATCCCAGAGGTAACCACAAACCTATTTCAGGTTAAGTTCCAGCCCCTTTAACCATGGAGAGGGCTCTCTCACTGTGTATTCCTTCAGTGAAACTAGTGACTGAACACTCTTGATATTAGGTTGGCTATAAGGATAAAAAATATGAATTTATGTTGTTGTTTTAAGGTAAGTGGAAGAATATAGATCTACCTCATATCAAACTAATGTCTTAGATAAAAGTGAAAAAATGGGTTTGATGGAGTTTCAACAGGGCGAGATAGGAATATTTATTTGTATCTAATCAATTTTTTTATAGGAAATGGGTGAGTGCTGAATGAGAAAAGATGACAAATAGAGAATCAAAACACTAATGAGTTCATATTTCTAGATAGAATAAAATTAACACATATGATCAGATGAATAAAATCAGAGCCATAGATGAATTCTGAAATATATCCTTACAAACTGAGCATGAAGAATGTTTAGACCATGAAAATATATATTAAAAACATATTAGAAGGTAACACATAAACCAGACCATAAGAAAAAAACAACTAACAATAAATGTTAACATAAGAATCCATGTCAAATATGCATCTGCCTTCTTCTATTTTTTGAGATTCAACAAGATGATGAGCTTAGTGAAAAGAGTCGCCTTCACTAAGAGGGCCTCGTAGGCTATTTTTGGCGCAAAGTCTATTTTTAGACATGTCGATCATATTCTATGAGTTGCAGGATGCTATTTGTGGATGGTTGGTCAAGTTGTAAAAATATATGGACCTCTATTTTTAGACATTTTGGGCGAAGTCTATTTTTAGACTGCTAGTCTAAAAATAGACATGTCGGATATTATTAGCTCTTAATAATATTTGGACTCTAAAAATTATCTTATTCTCTTGGAGCACTGACATTCAGTTAACAGATTGTTTAGATCAGCTAGCTGAAGGAATTATGCAATTCCTAGAGCTACTAGTGGTTCATGCATGGAGGACTTCAGTTAGAACTCAAGTGGCAGAGTTTGGTGGAGTTGGAGAAGTAGTTGATGGAGTTGGTTTCTAGTTTAACTAATTGTGTCTATTTCTAACTGATTGATACTTTCAGTGGAGTTGAGTGAATTAATTAGTTAACTTAATTCACTAAATAATAACTCATTATTTAACTGGACAGAGACAACAGTTAACTACAGTGTAGAACAGATCAGTGGAGACTCAGTGGAGAGATTGGTGAAAGAGCAAGTGTGACTATCAGTTGTGACTATAGTGTTGTATTGCATGCAAAACACATTCATTGGAGATGCCTATGAGGATTGTGTGAGAAAGGATGGAGAAATTTGAACTCATCCAGAGTCATTCTTCAGCAGCGATCACACAATAGAGGCAAGCTATCAGGAGGGCAAAAATCAGTGCAAATTTTTGTTGATTGTTCTTGATTAGTGTGTAGCGATTGCATTGTACTGAGAGCTTGATAGGATCAGCTTTGTATGTGGATTGTTACATGATATATATGAAATATATTATATACAAATAGTTTGGGTTTTCAGCTTCAGGTTTTCTTGTTAAACAACTCTGTTAATGTGTGTGAATTTTTATTGTTTCATGTGTGCATTGCAATCTTGATTTAATTTCCGCAAATGATCAATGGTGGAATAGATTCTGTATTTTTCTTGAAGTTAAAATAGTGTGAGATTAGGAGAATATTGGACATATAACACATAATTTATATAATTTCTACATGATATCAAAGGAGTGTTGATCATTGGAGGATATTGCAATTACTGAAGCAGTTGAGTTTTGTGCTGGTGGAATTCGAATTTGCTACAGTGTTTTCTTGGTGTTGAAGTTGAGCATTCATTGAAATGTATTTCAATGGATTGCAATTGGAGAATGCCCTTGAGGGTAGCTCGAATTACATAGCATGGAAGGACAGGATGGAGGTGGTGCTGGATGATAATGGGTTGAAGGAGTTCATAGATGTTGATATTCCGAAGCCTGCTTCTAGCGATGCAGCCGCACTTGACGCATGGCAAAAGAAGGTAGAAAAGTGTCGAAGGATTCTGTTGGAAGGTGTGAAGGACCAAATTGTGTCTAGCCTTCATGGGAAAGCCACTCCATTCTTAATGTGAAAGGCTTTGACAGAATTGTTCCAAAGCAGAAGTGACCAGAGGAAGTTGGAATTTAGCGTTTAAAGACAAGCTCAGAAAAATAAAAATGGAGAAAGGCGACAGTATTCCAAAATACATCATGAATTTTTTCCACTACAAGGATGAGTTGGGAAGTGTGGGGGTTACTATTGATGAAGAAGACTTGGTGATCTTGGCTCTCCTTAGGCTTCCAAAGAGGTGGCATAGCTACGAAGACTCTGTCAATGGATGGGAGAAACTGCCAGGATGGGAGCGACTTTGGTCGGATCTTGTGCAAGAGGAGATAAGGCGGGGTACCAGGGATGGATCTTTATCGAAGAATGAAGATGAATAAAATTGCACTTTGGCTGCCAAAGCTCAGAAAGGAAAAGGGAAGAAATCTTCCAAATCCAAAGCTAAAGGCAAGAAGTATGATTTGTCCAAGGTGAAGTGTTTTCACTGTCACCAGCACAGGAATTTTGCCGCTAATTTCCCACAGAAGAAGAAGAATAAGAGCACTGCTGGTTTTGCAGTAGGAGAGGCCTTAGCCTCGCAGTTTGAGCTCAAATTTTATTTGATTGCATGCTTGGTTTCAAGTGTGATGGGATCGGTTTGGTTTCTTGACAGTGGTGCATCTTTCCATATGACTGGAGACAAATATTTTTTTAGTGATCTAGAGGAAAAGGATCTTGGAGTGCACATCGAGATGGGCGATGATGGTAGATACAGTGTGACTGGTATCAAGACCATTTCCTTTGAGAGGGAGTCCGGTAAACCTTTCATCTTGAAGGATGTCATGCATGTTCAAGGATTGAAGAAAAATTTGATCTCCATGGCGATGCTGGAAGACAAGGGTTATGATAATGTTTTTAGTAAGGGAAAAGATTTCCTGTGCCATAAAACAACTGGTCAAACCAGGAGGATAGGGGTTAAAGTTAAGAATATTTATCAATTGTAGGTAGATGGTTGTGCTGGAATGGCAGGCAAAGCAGAAGGAGTGGTGAGCCAAGATGAGGGTGAACTATGGCACAGGAGATTGGGCCATCTTCACCATGGCGCTTTGAAAATTTTGCAGCAAATTTCTACCGGGCTTCCCAAGGGTACACTTGCGCAGTCAGATAAGTGCAAGGGATGTACTTTGGGAAAATTTCTGAAGACCACTTTTCATGAGAAGAATAGTTGTGCTTCGAAGATCCTTGAGAGAATTCACATAGACGTGTGTGGACCTTTCTTGGTTGCTTCAACAGCAAAGCATAGGTATTATGTGATATTTGTTGATGACTTTTCTCATAAGTGTTGGATTTTATTCATGCAGAAGAAGAGCGAGACATACTCAAAGTTCTATGAGTTCAAGGTGCTAGTTGAGAAAGAGTTGGGGAAGCAAGTGAAATCTCTCCGGAGTGATAATGGTGGCGAATACATCTCTGGTGAATTCAAAGGCATCTGTAACAAAGAAGGAATTCGAAGAGAACTCATAACGCCTCATAACCCACAACAAAATGGGGTCATTTAGAGGAATAACAAAACGATCGTGGGTGTTGCACCGGCGATGTTGCATGATCAGGGCCTTCCCATACACTTGTGGGCTGAGGCATGCAACACTGCGGTTTATGTGAATAACAATTGTCCTCATAGAGTACTTGGCATGAGTACACCCGAAGAGGCATTTTTTAGTAAGAAGCCTGATATTTCTCATTTGAATATTTTTGGCTCACTTGTTTACATTCATGTGATGAAGGATGCCAGGAAGAAGCTGGAGCTGACTGCAAAGGTTGGGATATTTTTGGGGTACAAAGAAACACCCCACAATTATCATGTATATTTTCCAGACAATCGGATGACTGTCATGCGATGGGATATCAAATTTCATGAGGAGAAAGCCATGAATTTGTTGCTTGAGAGGGAGCTACACTTGCATGCAGAGGAGGAGCTACTTGTTCCTAAAGATGAGCCTCAAGATGTGGATCAGTCACAAGAGGAGGTTCATGGAGTGGAAGAAACCACTCATGCAGCACCAAAAATTAGAGGGCGGAAGCGCACTATAGAAGCTAAGCGACTGAATCTTGATGCAGTGCAGAATGTAGGAGTTCCTACATCACAGCGCAGACAGAGACAATCACTTGAACGATTTACTAGATACATGGCTCTTATGAGCAAGTGTATCGTGACAGAGCCATCCTCTTTCGAGGAAGCTGTGGAGGATCCCGCATGGGTAGATGCCATGGTGGAAGAGTATGATTCGATTGTTAGAAATAGTGCATGGGAGATTGTCCCAAGGCCGGAAGGGAAATGAGTGGTAGGCTCGAGATGGATCTACAAAGTGAAGCAAGCTGCTGATGGGAGCATTGAGAGGTATAAGGAAATATTTTTTTCCTGAGGCTTCTCACAGATTGAGGGGATCAACTATGAAGAAACCTTTGCACCTATCGCAAGGTATTCTTCCATACGGACCATCCTTGCTCTCTCAGCGCAGATGGGTTGGCACATTCATCAGATGAATGTGAAGACTGCGTTCCTCAATAGAATCATTGAGGAGGAGGTGTACATTGATCAGCCTGAAGGATTCAAAATCTTCAGCAGCGAGTCGCATGTGTGCAGGATCAAAAGAGCGCTATATGGGTTGAAACAAGAACCTCGTGCTTGGTACACATGGATAGAAAATTATTTCACCAGACTTGGTGTTGCCAAGAGTGAGGCGGATCCAAACCTATACCAAATTGTGGCGGAGGGTAAGATTTTGATCATTGTGTTGTATGTAGATGATTTAATACTAACGGGTGATGAACTATTGATACACTCATGCAAGTCAGATCTTGCAAAGGAGTTCGAGATGAAGGACTTAGGCCTCCTTCATTATTTCCTAGGATTGGAAATTTGGCAGCGGAAAGGTGAACTGTTTGTGTCTCAAGGCAAGTAAGGCCGGGAGATACTGGAGAAGTTTCACATGAAAGGCTACAAGTCTATCGACACTCCTCTTCCTGGTGGTTGGAGGAAGGAGGATGCTACATTGGTAGAGGTAGTGGATGCCACTATTTATCGACAATTGGTTGGTTCGCTCATTTATTTAGTCAATACACGACCGGACATATGCTATGCTTTGAACCAACTTTCACAAGTGATGGTGAAGCCTACCAATATCTTTTGGAAGGTAGGCAAGTATGTCTTGAGATATCTCAGGGGCACATCTGAGTATGGATTGTGGTACAGATAGTCAGATAAGGTGAAGCTGCATGGCTTCATGGATGAAGATTGGGCAGGAAGCCCAGTGGACAGAAAGAGCACATCTGGAGGGATTTTCAGTATCGGATCTATAGCATTTTCTTGGTACAGTAGGAAACAAAGATCCGTGGCACTTAGTTCAGCGTAGGCCGAGTACATGGCAGTAAGTTTGGTTGCATGTGAGGCTATATGGATGAGGAAGATCTTGGTCGGTTTGTTCGGTTCTCATTTAGATCCTAGTGTGATATATTGTGATAATCAAAGTTGCATTAAACTCTTGGTTAATCTAGTATTTCATGATAGATCTAAACATTTGACATCTGGTACCATCATATTAGAGATTGTGTGCAGTGGAGGATCATGTTGCTTTCTTACATTCCTACAGAAGATTAGGATGCATATATTCTGACGAAGGCGCTTACCAGGAGAAAATTCGAATACCATAGAGACAGGATCGCGGTGGTAGATAATCCCTATCTTTTTGAGAGGGAGTGTTGAGATTCGACAAGATTATGAGCTTAGTGAAAAGAGTCGCCTTCACTAAGTGGGCCCCGCAGGCTATTTTTGGCGCAAAGTCTATTTTTAGAGATGTCGATCATATTCTATGAGTTGCAGGATGCTATCTGTGGATGGTTGGTCAAGTTGGGAAAATAGATGGAATTCTATTTTTAGACATTTTGGGCGAAGTCTATTTTTAGACTGCTCGTCTAAAAATAGACATGTCAGATATTATTAGCTCTTAATAATATTTGGACTCTAAACATTATCTTATTCTCTTGGAGCACTGAAATTTAGTTAACAGATTGTTCAGATCAGCTAGCTAAAGGAATTACGCAATTCCTAGAGCTACTGGTGCTTCATGCATGGAGGAATTCAGTTAGAACTCAAGTGGCAGAGTTTGGTAGAGTTGGAGAAGTAGTTGGTAGAGTTGGTTTCTAGTTTAACTACACTTGTGGAGTTAAAATCAGATGAATTGATTGTGTCTATTTCTAACTGATTGATACTTTTAGTGGAGTTGAGTGAATTAATTAGTTAAATTAATTCACTAAATAATAACTCATTATTTAACTGGACAGAGACAACAATTAACTACAGTGCAGAACATATCAGTGGAGACTCAGTGGAGAAATTGGTGAAAAAGAAAGTGTGACTATAGTGTTGCATTTCATGCACCACAAATTCATTGCAGATTCCAATGAGGATTGCGTGAGAAATGCTGGAGCAATTCGAACTCATCCAGAGCCATTCTTCAGCGGGGATTGCACAATAGAGGCAGGGTATTAGGAGGGCAAAAATCAGTGCAGATTTTTGCTGATTGTTCTTGATTAGTGTGTAGCGATTGTATTGTAATGAGAGCTTGATATGATCAACTTTGTATGAGGATTGTTACATGATCTTTATGACATATATTATATACAGATAGTTGGGGTTTTTATCTTCAGGATTTCTCGTTAAACAATTGTGTTAATGTGTGTGAATTTTTATTGTTTCATGTGTGCATTGCAATCTTGATTTAATTTTTGCAAATGATCGATGGTGGAATAGATTCTGTATTTTGCATGAAGTTAAAATAGTGCTAGATCAGGAGAATCTTGGACATATAACACATAAGTTATATAATTTCTACACTATTCACTTGGGGAAAACATATAAAGTTCCAGAGAAATGTGGTGTAACCTCTTACACTCACAACCGGAACCATTTTTCATGTCCTTACATCATTATATACAATGAGGAATTTGAAATTACCAATCTATGTTGTCGAATTCACTTAAAAAAAGTAGAATAGTCTAGATGCAATACATCTTCCCTTTCTATATAGAAAAAATAGAAACTACTATTACAATTTAGAAACATCAACTCAAACAATGCATATTTGGTTAAAAAATCTAACTACATGATTTTAAACTTATCGACATGATTTTGAACTTATTGACACTTATCCCAACTAAAATGACTTCTAGAAGATCTAAAATTTTAAATTTATCAAAATAACATAGACTGATATACTTGTGCAGGAAAGTGCGATAGGTCTTCAAGCTTGACATGGTTGCAAATAATTCATGAAAAAACTGAGCAGATGAGTGTGTTTAAGATGATGGTGAGTCAATGTAGACCCTTTGAAATACCCTCCTTGCTCTTGGCATACCTCCCAACTAACTTATCCCAACTTGTGTAGCAAAATTATAATTTTGAACACATATTGGCATTTCCCGCTCCAAAAATATTATAGTGACCATCCAACCATATACATTCACCTTGAATTACCCACATTACTTCAAAACGTTCAAAACTTCAAATTTACAAATCAAATTTCAAACAATTCCATAATTTTTCAGCAAGAAATTGTGGAAATTGGGTCTTTAACTGACACCTGTAATTTCCAAACTGTAACACTTGTGAAAAAAATGAGAGAGGATTTTTTATTTGGCCCATTATAGACAAAAAAAAAAATTATTTTTGAAAAATTAACTTCCATCTATTAGAAAATTGTGGCATAAAACAATATTTGAAACGGGAGGAAAATATAGAATTTTATTTTTTGAAAAATAGGCCTCCAAGTTCATTTCATATCTCCAAAAACATAACACCTGTGAATAAAATGAAGGAGAATTTTGTTTTTTTTTCCTATTATGGGAAAAAACCTCTTTCATTTTATTGAAATTCATTTCCATTTGGTCAGAAAACTCATTTGAAAATGATGACAAAAACAGTGAATTTTGGAGAAAATTTGGTAGCAAATCTCTGTTTGAGCCTCCAACTCACTTCTTTGGCCTTTAAATTTTCTTCAAAGCTAGTGTCACCTTCGAATGGAGTAATAATGAGAGATTTAAAAATAAATTTTAAACTTTCATACCATCCAAATGCTCCTTTTGGAATGATAAAAGGCCACTTGATGATGTAAAAGATGTGATGACAGGGGCACTTTTTGCAATAATGAAAAGGACATGCAACATGTAACCAATAACTGACTCTTCGAACTAACTGTTATGATGGAAATGACTTCATAAAACTCACCTATGATGACCAAATCTCATGACCTGACCCCTCTACACTTCCATAATGACTCCCTTTCCCTCCGTGAGTGCAAAATTGAAAAACTCCCACATGAACTTTAGACTCGCACAAATTTTATTTTGGGCTAAAAAACCATCTTCATGGCCCATATATTTACAACCATTTGACTATTTTGACCTCTTTAGACAAGGAACTCTTTATAATGTGACACATAGTGACTCATCGGTTAAAATTGACAAAGAAACCCCCAAAATGAAATATTAATGTAGGCATATTGATTCCTAGACTATAGGACCCTAACAAAGCCTAATGGGAATTATGTGCTTGGTACAATAGATCAGGAAATTCCTAGCTTGGGATGGTTGAAACCTTTTGCAAAAATTAGAAACATCAGTGAAAATAATTGGAACATGAAATTGTATGCTGGTAAAGCGCTTCAGGAGCATGGCCATTGTGGGACACTCATGCCCAGTAGTGTCCATTGGTTTCCATGAGAATGCTATGACCAGTATGATGGTTTTGGGGTAGGGATATGCCTTGGTTTTTTGACCTTCCGATGCAAGGAAACCTTGCCAAGGGAGGGGTCACCCGAGGGACTATATACCAGAGAAGGGTATTCCCACAGAACTTGGAAGGTGTGTGATTACAGAAAAGGGGGTGACCTAATTTCCCAAGGGACTTTATAGTAGAGAAGGGAAGGCTAGGGATGGATTTTTTTTGGTCATTAGAATTTCCAAATGGAACTAGATGCACATTGGGAGTGTACCTTGGGAAAATGAGTTGGGAATTTTTCACTAAGTGGAAAAGTGGCACAAGATTATATCACTGGACATTGGATGGAACTTTGACCTTGGCAGTGGATTTTGGACTTCCTGTGAAGGAGGTGAATCCTAGAATTACCTTGAGGGCAGAGGTGCAAGCCTCTAGATTACATTATTGTTGATACAAGCATCATATAGTTCTATTTACCGGTTGAGAAAATGTGCATATGTATATATGTGTATATTATTGTAAATAATGTATCGAGCTAGATTTATAAATATCCCTAGATAGTACGACTATTTGATAGTTGAAGAAAATGTTCATAAGTATATGTGGTTGTTATTGTAAATATAGTAATGAGTTGTGTTATAAAGCTCCAATAAATGGTAGGTTTTTTATGTTTCGGTAGTGGCCATTGTAAATACTGCAACGATCTATGTTATATATATCCATGGGAAGTATGTTTTGTTTTTAGTGGTTTGCTGGTTTATAGTTTTCATTGAACACTGAGGACAGTGTTCCCCCAAGGGGGAGGATTCTGTAACAACCCTTGTTAAAAATACATGTAAAAAATATAAGACCAAGGTCATGGGACACGTATTCCAAGTTGAACGGTGGGAAAAACATCCTAGTGTGTGTCACATTAGTTTATTATAGCTAGAGGAAATTGGAAAAGTAAATGACAAAGGCTTTGGAAAGGAAAAGAGGCATTATTGGCATTTTATTTATGAAAATAAAGGAAAATAGGAGAAAAGGGAGGTGAAAGATCAGATGTTTCAATTAAGGAGGAAAATCAAGTAAGATACCTGAAAATGAAGTAAATCAAGTCCTTATTAATAAAAAGGAATCTGAGTATTAGTTGGTAACCTTTTTGTGAGTTCTAGCATGAATCTCTGTCTTCTATTCTCTCTCTCATTCTCTTGGAAACTTATATTTTTCTTGGAGCACTCTTGGAGGAGTGTGTCACACTTGGGATTTGGAGAAAGAAGGAAAATGAAAGTAGGAAATTTGAAGGGGACGTCAGGATCAACAACTATAGTGGGGTTTTCTTGCAGGTATTGAGTTGCATGTATGATTTACTTGCTATTTTTGGCATGCATGGCACATGCATTTGGTTTCGTGGTTAAGATGTCTCATTGGCATGAAGGATTTCATAGATTCATAGTGGTTTTTCCTAGCCTTTACATTTCCTAGATAGCCATGTTGTTGTGGGTTTTAGTTTTGTTTTATGGTTGGTTCTCATGTTCCTTTAGATATTGGTTGAGTTAATAGTTCCTGGAACCTTTGTTGAAAAAAATTTCTTGAACCTTGTAACAACTTGGGTTGAGTTACTAGTCCTGGAACCTTGGTTGGAAAAACACTCTAGAGCCCTTGCTGGTTTTAGTTGCTCATCCTAGAGCCTTCGTTGGAGAAATGCTCTAGAGCCCGACAAAAGTTGTGGATTGAGTTACTCTTCTTAGAGCCTTGGTTGGAACAAATGCTTTGGAGCCCTAGACAACTTTAGTAGAGACCAATGCAGTGATGGTTTGTGATGTATAACCGTGAGGTGGGATCACTAATGGAGCGTTGAGTTGGTTTGGCCTCTCGAATACCTAGTATGGTTTTGATTGATTTTTTATGATATATCACATTCATTCTTGGAATATGAAAAGGGGGTGACTAGATGAAAGAAATATTCCATTCAGCCTAGTCTATGACTGAGTATTACGTGGAAGTCCCAGACTTGGTTGCTTTTTTCCTATGGAAAAAGAGATATTTTCTCTTGTATTGATGGGTAAATATTCTTGTTATTATGTGGCTTGTATAGCATTTTTATGCTTTCCATTTCTTTTGTTTATATGTTGGCTATGAATAGGTTATATGAAAGTGATGATGTATGGCTCTCATCATGTTTTGATTTGTAAATGAATGAACAATGAATCTATGACATCATGGCTGATAATGCAGCTAATGTGGTAAGGGATAAATTATTCTTAGTGATTCTTAGATAAGTATGAGACCCATATCCTTAGATCTGTTGTTTAAACCTGTAGATTATATATTTCTGACATGTTTGAAAAAATCCTTGTCATGGATAGTAGGAGTCCAATCAAGTCCCTATTCAAGTAATTGAAATTTTATCTTTATTCCTTTGTTATATTTTATTCTTGGATGTGTCATGGAGTTATGGGCAGTGACCTAATCCCTGGGCCTGAAAAAGTGGCACATAATTCAGAGTCATAGGCACAAAAATACCTGGGAAAGTCCACAACCACATGCATACCCATGCTATGGGAGTGACTATAGGGTCCCAAAAATACTCACGCCCATTTTCTGGCAGTGACTGGGGTATTAATGAAAAAAAGGGTTATTTTTCCTCATGGGATAGTCACCTGGAAAGTTCGGATGGCTCCTGGGGGTTCTGTTGCAAGTGTAGGAGGTCTTTGTTGTTATGTTTTGTTAGTTCCACTTCCTTAAATAACACATAGGGAGTTGAATAATATCATATTAAATATTCGCCACATATTTACCCAAGTGGATTGGTAAGATTCGATGTGTGGGAATAGGGTGATAGAAGAGCATAGAAGATCATAGAGCAAGGGAAAGGAATGGAAACTGTTTTCATCCTACAGGATCAACATAGGTGCATTAGGGACACCAGTGCGTTGCATTGTAGGCACAACACATGAGAAGGTGTGCTAAAATGTGGGTACATAGGAATAATCATAGGTGAAACAGAAAATAAGGTGTGTTGTAGTGCAATCATTTCAAGTTAAACACAAGAGAAGGTGTGTTGCAATGTAGACAAACAATTATGCAGGGTGCACTAGGATGCTCTGTCTCGGAACAAAGAGATGCGCTGGGGTAATTTCAGTAAAAAAGCGACGCAAGAAACCCAACCAAGCTCAAAAATATGTTTTCCTAACATTAATAAATGTCTGAGTGAGTCAATTAAAGTCGGTTTAATAGGTGTCAAGTTGCTAAGGTAAAGGAAAAAACTAAGGGAATAATCGTCCCCAGTGTAGTGCCCAATTTTTTATACGAAGTTTATGATTGTGGACAAAATTATCTCCCATATACCTATTGGAATGGTATAAAACAATAGAAAGAAAAGAAAATAGAGTTCCCTTAAACAAAATGAAATATGGAAAGAGGCCTACCTGGAATCCATCGCAAGCTTTACTTTCCTCTCGGCTTTTAAGCTCCAATCGTAGCTCTGATTGCTATAATTATAACTTGCACATATAACCAAAAGAATCCAAGGATATAAAACATCTACGTCGCATAATTCAATCACTCTCTTCAATGAATCAATGAGGAATTGAAATACATGAGTGTAATCATAACACATATAGGAAAACATTATACTCTTTGTATTAATAGAAATATGAGAGATTTTACAACCAAAAATAGTGTTGATCTTGTAGAGATATACCAAATTTGACTTGTCCTTCCTTGTCACAAAGCACACCTCAATGTCACCCTAATGCATGAAGATGATGACTCTCTTAGATTTAGGGTAGCAATATGAGGACATGATTAGTCTCCAAAATACAACCTTGATGTTGTGGAGGGCAGTAAATTTATAGGAGAGTGGTAGTTTAGGAATTCTTATCCATTTACAAATATAAACTTGAGATCCATTTAATATGGAAGGATGAGCTCAATGGAAAAGAGGTGAAATCACCAAGGTAGGATCAGATAGGATTCAAGCTTCTTATCCAAGGTAAATGGTTAAAACAAACCCTAGAAGCTTCTGGAAGATGATTTTTTGTGATTATTTTAATTTTCCAGAATTTATAGAATCAATGCACCCCCAACAAGGGACAAGTTGTTGTTGTTCAGTGTTGGTATAGAATGGAGCATCATGTTGTTAAACGTAGC
The DNA here is from genome assembly GCA_034641835.2 of Pinus albicaulis. Classification (NCBI taxonomy): domain Eukaryota; kingdom Viridiplantae; phylum Streptophyta; class Pinopsida; order Pinales; family Pinaceae; genus Pinus; species Pinus albicaulis. Next base: position 355,871,191 of record CM076572.1, read on the forward strand.
TCTCTAAAGGGGTAGGGTGCACTAGGCCCTAAAAGCATTGATTTGATGACAAAAAATTCATGGATGATGACAAATATGTTCATGGATGACAGCAAATTCAGGGATGATGACAACATGTTCATGGATGATGATCGATCTAGTTTGTAGGGCTATTGACCATATGCAACAAAATCTCCTATAACAAGTTGCATGACATTGAATGTGTTTCTCAATTGTGATTTCCATTCTGCAGAATAGTAGAGGAAATTTGTAATATCTTTATTTCATTTTGATTTCATTTGTAGTACAAATTTTCTATTGATTTCTACAGGTACAACAAACTCTAAGGATAGATTGTGACATCCAAAGAGAAATTTTCTTCGAAAAGAACCCTACTTATCATTCAAATGTAATTTATAATGATTTTCAGTATCACTTTGTGAGGGATATGGTTGAAGAAAAAAATGTGTTGCTGGAAAAGGTGGACACTTTCAAGAATGTTGCAGATGCATTGAAAAAATTTGTGTGTACTAAGAAATATTCTTGGTGTGGAGAGACATTGGGCATTGTAAGCCTAGATTGATGATTTTGGACTTGTACGACCCCCTGTGTGCAAAGAAACATCAAGTGGGAAAATTTTGTATATGTGTTATATTCTTTGCATTACTAGCTCGAGGGAATTAATGTTATGTACTAATATAGGGTTTATGAATGCTTCATCATTTATATAATGTATTGTAACATTGAAAGGAATATAATGAAAAAAATGGTCTGATTTTTCTTTGTTTTGGGTTCCAAGAGAAAAATATTTGTGTATATTTTCTATTATCGCTAATATATATTTTCTATTTTTTTTTTTAAAATCTGTTCGTAGTTATATTCTATATATCCTTAAAACTTACATTATATTAATTATTTTATTGTGATAAACATTTAGTATGTGGCTAGCACCATGATTGGGGGCTGGCGAATGTAATCTATGATATGATTGGTGTTACTCTTCTTGTGTTCTATATTCAAGTGGATTTTTTGTAGACAAGTGAGCCATTTTTATGACATCCTTTCTGTAACTTTCCTTGTGTTTTCATGAATTACAGAGGCTTGTGATCAATGTGGATCTCCTTCCCTAGAATATAATGCGTCCATTGAATGCATTCATTCATATAGAAGTACATAACCTTGTCATAGGTGGGGTATCTCTAAAGAGTATTAGAGAGTGTTTAATTAAGATAGGCCACCAAATTTACTTGCTAAGTAAGGAATTCACTTATACCATAGTTAAAGGAATTTTTCGCAATCATAAATGGATATTGGAGGTATGGAAAAGTGAGGAATAGTGAAAATAAAAATTTGTTTTTCCTATCGTTGAATAATTTCTGTTGTGACTTGAATGAATAAAACTTCTCCTTTTCTCCACCCTTGGTCACTTCAGTTAAGGGATAAGTGATATAATATAACCCCATCAACAACTTTTAATAGAAGTTAAAAAATCCTAAGAATCAATGAAGCTATGTTAGAGACATTAAAGCTAGTCAATCCTAAATGAATTAGATCTTAGTTTGGTGCACATGAACCCCATGGTCATCCATAATGTATCCCAAATATTGAATTCTTTGCATGCCAAATAATCATCTCTCTAAATTGGCATAGAACTTGTGTTGCACGGTGTTCTCGATACTATTCAATGTGCTAAAAATGTTATTTTGAAGATGAGGATGCCATCCAAATACATAACCATCAGAAGTTTTTTGATTGGGTGCATGATACTAGCCATCATCCTCATGAAATTTGCGAGAGAATAAGTCAATTAGAAGGGCATGACTGACCACTAAATAAGGCTTTCTTTATATGTGAAGGTTGTCTTCGATTCAACAACTTATTGAATTGGAAACTGGTTGGATATTTTCTCTTGACAGTGATTTTTTTTATGGATCTATAATCAATATAGAGTATCTATGTCCCATCCTTCTTATGTACCAACACAATTGGACTCTTGCATGGTGAGGCATTTGGTCAAATATGGCCATTTTGGATGAGCTCAGGAATATGAAATTTTATTTAATCATCCTCCAAAAGAGAACATATATATATTGAATCAATAGGTAAAGGAGTACCAATATCAAGTCCTTTGATTTTTTTACCTAATAGTGCAAAATAGCTTCCACAAGTGGAGCGAAGATATCTTCATATTTTTCTACAATATTGTCCGAATACTTCTATTTTATATATAGGATGCATGCTTAAATTACGGTTTTCAAAGTGACATTGATTTCACCTTCTAATGAAAATATGAAGAGGAAGAGCTTTATAGTATGAGAGATTACCCTTTGGTATTGTTTTGTTGAGATCACTAAAATTGTGGTAGTCGGAACTACCATTTGCACCCTTTAGATCCCACATCTTAGAGTACAATGACACTACAAGGAAAAGTCTCATAAAGAGTATTAAGTATCCACATATAAGGTTTTTCTAAAATAACTTCACAAACTTCAAATGTAGAAACATCACAAAATTATTCATCTTTGAAGTGTTTGATGACATAGGATGAGAAACATTGTTGGCTGACATAGATGTCTTGTTCATGGCTCAACTAAACAATGTTGTATAGTTGGGGTTGTGGTTTTGATAGTACCTTCAATCTTTAGATGACCTTAGATGATGTCAAATTGTAGTAGGTATCCTTCACTCAAACTTGGGAATGGAAGAGGTGCCCCCTCTTTTCAGGCTCTTATAGCTCTTCTAGTAGGATCTTAGTGGTCCCCATGGTAGAAATAGGTTCTACATCCATGATATAATTTCTCTTATACTAGTCTCTTCATAATCATAACCAAGGTCTATTTCCTTTTCGTTAAGATCCACTAGCAATGATTTTTTGACGGCTACATCAATGCTTCAATGTTGGAAGTAGATAGAACCAAATTTTGAGGGCTATGTCCTTGAAATAGATAGACCATTGAGATCTCAAGGGTGAATTTACATCACTAATAAAGGGGTTATACAAAGAATCAGTTTTGAGGAGTCACATAGAGAACTCTATTGTACACATCTTGGCATGAAGACGATGTATGCAGAAATGAAGAAACACTTCTTTTGGGTAGGTATGAAACACAATTTAGTTTAGTTTTTTTTTAAGTGTCTTGAATTTCAATGAGTGAAGGTTGATAACATCCATTTAGTAGGACTCATACAAATACATGACATCTATATGTATAAAAAATAGATCATTTCCATGGATTTCATTGTGGGTTTTTCACTCCATCACAAAGGAGCAACACCATATTAGTTGTAGAAGATAAATTAAAAAAAATGTCAATTTCATCCCTATGAGAGACACTTATTCTATTACTAATGTGGCACAATTTTTATAACAAAATTTATATTGCTACATGGGTTACTCACAAAAATCATTTATGATAGATTCTCTTACTTTACATCTAGATTTTGGACAAGTTTATAATTATCATTGGCAACTTTGGTGAACCTAAGTACTACATATAATCTATAAATATATGGGTAGAAAGCAATAGTGAATTATATTATGGAAGAATTTCTTAGGATGTATGTCATGGATAAGGAGACTTGGTGGGAAAGGTACTTGTTAGAAATTAATTAATAGAGCAATTGAACACATAAAATATTGCAGAAAAGCAAACATAGAAAAACATAAAACAAGAGATACATAGATATACGTGGTTCACCCAATTTGGGCTACATCCATGAAGAAACAACCAACCCTTAATTTTATATTATCCAAAAAAATGAAGGGATTCCTCCTACAACAAACCCGCTATAAATTCTTCCTCTCTCTCACACAATCTCCTTTGCTTTTTCTTACACATAATAATAATACATACCCACAATAAAATTTCATTATATAAACTAAGGGTGGACTTATATTGAAAAAAACCTAAATTGACAGAATTCGTACTATTATATCTTCTACTTAATGAACGGCACAAATTAACTACAAAATTACAATATTTTACAAGGAAAATGTATCTCTATTTTTTTCTTCAGAGACGTTTCCCCCAAACCCACACCATGGGGGCATAGGTGGTTGCTCCCATCACCCCTTCCCCCCACCCCATCTAGCAGCGATATTTGGGGCACAAGTGCCCCCACACTCATCAAGGATTGGGATCTAAACATGACTTAAACAAGGCCTCTGATTTACGAAGATAATTAGGCTCAACACCCAACAATCTCCCACTTGGAGACTGATTATATCAATTTAGTCACTGCTTCTCTTACTGAAAATTTCTTCCACTTGGACCTAGTTGTTTCTCATCTTCACTATCATACCTTAAGACCAATTGAAACTAAGAAGAAACTTAGTTTCTCACTAGTTACAACTTTTGGTAACATATATGCATGATTTTGGATACTGTGTATACTTTCCAGCATCAACTGTCCATCTTCCAAAACCGACCGTATGAAATGGTACCTAAGTTCTATATGTTTAGTCTTGGAATAAAATGTTGAATTATTTTCAAGATGAATGACACTTTGTTTGTCATGGTATAACCTTCCAAACTCATGCTTCTTGCCTAATTTATTCATAAACCTTTGTAACCAAATCATTTCATTACTACAAGCAACATACTTTCCTTCTATTGTTGAAAGTGCAACAATGTTTTGCATTTTTTAAATCCAACTTACTATTATTCCATGTATTACAATCAACACATACCCTATGGTGCTCCTCATTTTATTTCTATCACCTGCAATATCTATATCATGATTTCACTATATAATAATGTTTAAACCTCCAAAACATAATTATTAATTAGTGGTACATCTCAAATGTGTGAGAATCAACTTCACTGCCATCTAATGTGCTTTTCCTAGATTTTTCATATACCTTCTCACGACTCCCACTATACGTGCAATATCAGGCCTTGTGCACACCATTGCATACATTAAGATTCCATCTACTAATTATTATGAAACTTAATACTTATAACCCATTCTTCCATAGTCGTGGGACACATCTCATTACTTATTTTGAAATGGATAGCCAAAGGTGTACTAACTGGTTTTTTATTATGCATATTAAATATTTCTAACACCTTTTCCATCTAATCACTTTGGTACAATGTTAATTTTCAATTTTTACCTGTCTCTAGTTATTCCCATACCAAGTATTAATTTTGTGACACCAAAATCCTTCATTGAAAATTAATTAACCAATTTTCCTTTGAGCACATTTATTTCCTGCACATTAGTAATATAATATAACTTCCATAATTTTTCTTCTTAAAATAAACACAATGGTCAGAGTGACATCTAGTGTAACCTTGTTTAGACATAAACTTGTCAAATTTTGGATACCATTTCCTTGGAGCTTGTTTTAAGACATACCGACTCTTCTTTAAATTGCACACTAATTTCTCCTTCCTTTTGATCTCATACTGATATTGTTTTTTCATATATATCTATTCCTTCAAATCCCCATGGAGAAAGGTTGTCTTTACATATAAATTTTGAATATTCAAATATTTTTTTGTCACTAGAATTAAAATAGTTCTGATTTAAGTCACTTTAACAACAGGAGAAAATATGTCATCAAAGTCTATACCTTTGTTTTGTGCAAACCCCTTCACAATAAGTCTAGCATTATACCTCTTTTTTTCTCCATCTTCTTCCTTCAACCTGTAAACCCATTTATTATGCAATTTTGTTTTACTTGTAGGAAACTTAATTAAGTCCCATGCCTGGTTATGTACCAAGGATTCCATCTCTTCTTTCATGTGTTTCTCCCACTTCTTCATGGCTTCTACATGCATTTCCTCTTCATATCCTTTTGGTTCAAAAAAAATAGTCAACAATACGTAATATAATGAAGGATAATATCATTCATGGGGTCTACTTATCTTTTTATATATTCTAATAGCACTAGCCTAAGTTTGAGGTCCCTTTTGTTGTTGTTGCTATTATTGTTCATTATGATTTCCTTGCACCTTTAACTTTTTTGTGATATCATCAAGCACTATGTATTTTTTGTTTCATTTTTCCTATTTCATTCCCTACAATTGATATTTATACAATACCCTTTCATATAATACCACATCTCTACTCCTAAATATTTTATGATTTTGATTATCATATAATCCATAACCAAAATCGTTAACACGATATCCAATAAAGGAACACTTCTTTGATTTTTCCTCAAGATTTCTTCTAATTTATTTATTAATGCATACATTAGATAAATTTTGAGGTCTAAAATGGGCCTCCTAAGGAATATTATAAAATAATAGTGGAAATAGTAAAATAAGATTATATTACATCATCAGATTTTAGAGGGAAAAAAGAAAATACTAATTTTTCAACTCATATTTTAAACATATATCGTTGTGGTTTTACCCAAATTTTGGGCGGGATAACTTGTTGGAAGCATGATTTAATTCCTTATCTAAGAAGTACTCATGTTGCATATTTTTGATGGACCCAAAATGACGTTTTTCATGCATTTCTCATTTTTCGTGTAGTAGAGTCCATAAAAAATATGCAACATGGGTGCTCCTTGATTGAAGAAATAAATTTTGCATCCAACAAGTAGTCCTGCTCGAAATTTGTGTACAAACATAGGGAGATAAGTTGAAAATATGAGTTGAGAAACTATTTTTTTAATATTTTTATGTATTTACTCCAAAAATGGTGAATAATCCCCCATGGTTGACATCATCATCTTGAATCCTATTAGTTCTTATAAAGTTGATTTTAGTTGTACTTTTTTATTTTGAGGCCCATTTTAGACCTCAAATTTTCTCTAATAACAAATGATTCAAAACCAAAAGTCTTTACAAATGAGTAAATTACCTTCTTACCTCTCCATTCCTCTTGTGCAATACCACCATCCAAGGAACTTAAAGGGCTTTTGTTTATTAGATAAACAACCTATCTACAACATATGCCCAAAATTTTAAGGGTAACCATACATGCAATCTCATACACCCTGCACATTCCATGATGGTCATGTTCATCCTTTCTGAGACATTATTTTCTTGCGGTGTTCTTGGAACTGTCTTCTCTCGACAAATTTCGTTCTATAAAAAATTATCATCAAACTCCTTGCTGTTGTATTAACCTTTATTATCTGATCTAAGACACTTCAATCTCATTCCTATATTATTCTTAACCAAATCTTTCCATTTCTTAAAAATATCAAATACACCAAATTTATACGGAATATAATAAATCTAGGTTCTCCTAGTTACATCATTAATAAAAGTAGCATAATAGCGAGAGCCATTGAGAGATGATACCTGAGTAGGTCCCTATACATATGTATGCATAAGAACCAATTTCTCACTCTTGTTTTCTTTCCCAACTCTAATAAATTTGACTCTCTTTTATTTTTCATAAACACAATTCTCACAGAATTCCAAATCAACATGCTTTAAACCTGATGACAAACTTATTGAATGAATAATTTGCATCCCCTTCTCACTCATGTTCCCAAGCCTATGGTTACATAGTGTTATATCTTCTCCTCTGAAGTTTAAAGAATTATCATAATTACAAATACCATTGCATAAATACAATATACCAACCTTGTCTCTTTTTGCTATTACGAGTGCCCATTTAGTGAACTTCTAGGTTTTGTTTGTAAATGTAGTTACACAACCTTCATCTCCCAACTACCCTGTTCAAATTAGAATTTTCTTTAGATCTCTAAAATGCATTACCTCCTTTACAACCATATTTTTTATATTGTGTTTCTTTATAAGTACCTTACCCATTCCAATGATTTTAAAGGGTGTATCATCACCCATACCAACCTGTCCAAAATGTGCCTGAACATAGTCATGAACATTTTTCCTATTAGGTGTGGCATGGAATGAAGTGCTTGAATCTACCACCTAGGAATCAATAATATTTTCTAATGAAAGAATCAGAGCATATTTCAACACATCACATGTTATATTCACTTCTTCATTATTCTCTTTCTGTCCACCTCTTTATTTCCCCTTATGAGATACAATCTTTAATTAATCATAAATAGTTATTTCTTCCCACATTTTAAACACGTTATCCTTGATCGCAATTTGGATCTTCCTTTCCTTGACTTACTATGATGTCCCTAACTCTTTCCTCTCTCTTTTTTCTTCCTCTAGTCTCTGTAGTCAAAGCATTACCTGTTGTCTCAACTGAGCTCTTCCGTCACATTTCCTCACTAAGAATAACAGCAACAACATGATCAAAATTTAAAGTAATATATCTAGAGAAATAATTACAAATGGCCATGGCTAAGGAATTCCAACCTTCTAGCAATGAGCATAGAAACAAAATATCCCTAACTTCATCATCAAAATTTACCCCTATGAAATTTAACTAACTCGTAACCATGATAAACTAATTTAAATGATCAACAACAATTACACCTTTTGAAACATTTATATTAAATAAAATATTCATAATAAATACCACATTTTAGTTCAAGGGTTTTTCATATGGTTTGGCCAATGTTGTCATTAGACCTTATTCTTTCGTTTCCTTTAAAATGTTGAAGGTGACTGATGTTGCTAGGCATAGTTGTATTGTCCCTAGTGCCTTTTTTTCAAGAATATCCCATTCTTTATTTTTAATACTTGTTGAATTATTTTATTTTATTCTAATTGGTAGGTAATTATCCTTCGTATATAATTAATCCTCCATTTTCATCTCCAATAGTTGGCAGTTTTGGTCGTTGAATTTTTCAATCCTAAACCTAACATCTTCTACCATTACTCCCACCTAAACCAAGAACCATTATTTCCTATGATTTGATTAGCCAAATAGACCTTTGACTTTGATACTAGTTGTTAGAAATGAGTTAACATAGCAATGGAACACATAAAATATTGTAGAAAAAAAAACCAGAAAAGCATAAAACAAGAGAGACACATATATACGTGGTTCTCGAAATTTGGGCTACAGCCACGAAGGAACAAACATGGAAAATTTTAAAACAAGAGAGACAAAGATATATGTGGTTCTCCCAATTTTTCCTACGTCCATGAAGAAACAACCAATCCTTCATTTTATATTATCTAGAAAAAACGAAGGGATACAACCTACAACAATTTTGTTGTAACATACTATTTGTTATCACATTATCTCCTCTATCTGTTGTATATATGGTGTTGTGTGTATATTCCATATGCAGTGTTGGGTATAGATGGTGCTATGTACATGTTGGATATGCGGTGTTGTTTACATATCAAACTGTGATCATGTTGGATATGTGGTGTTGTGTATATGGTGATATGTAAATGTTGTATATGCAGTGCTATGTACATATGGTATTGTGTGCATGTTGTACATATGTCATTATATACATGTGGTGTTCTGTGGATGATTATACATGTGGTGCTATGTGCGTGTGTTGTTGTGTATATGTTGTATATGTGGAATTGTGTGCAGGTGGTGTTGTGTACATGTCATGCATATGGAACTATGTCAATGTGATGGTGCATAAATGTGGTATTTTATACACATTTTAAAGGTTGTGCATTGTACATGTGGTGTTGTGCAGGTGGTGTCGTGTACATGTGATGTTGTGCACACATTGTGCAGGTGGTGTCGTGTACTAGTGGTACTATGTACATGTTGTGCATATGGTATTGGTATACGTGTGGTATTGTGTTCATGTCGTATTTGTTGTGTTGCGGGCATGCAGTACCATGTATCTACATTGTGTAGTCATGGTATCATGACAGGTGTATTCAATGTGTTGCACTTTATGTACGTATATGTATTGTGTTGTACACCAGATTTAGATGTATGTGTTTTGTTGTACACCATGTGTAGGTTTATGTACTGTATGGTGTCGTACAATGTGTATGGATGTATGTGTCATTATGTATATTATGAATGTGTACATGATTAAATAAAATAAGGCATTGGGTTTTTTTTGGGTTGGAAATTGATCCGGTATGTGTACAAAAAGGACAAAGGATAAAGGTAAAAGAAAAGGAATGATTGAAGGATAAGTATTGGTATTTTATTTCAGTTTTATTATGCATGTGATCTATGATTCTTACTTATGATTATGTTTTATGATGAGTATATGAAATTCATGATTCTTGAATTTTGATGGTTTCATTTTGAGCTAACCGGATGTGATATTTTTATACATGATTATTAATCAAGCATCTATTTTGACCTTGTTGACATGCTCCCAATGAGGCACGATTTTAGTATATTTCAATTCGTTTGAGTCTATTATCACTCTATAAATTTCTCCGGGTTGAGGAGATATATCCCAGATGTAACCACACACCTATTTTAGGCTAAGGTCCAACCCCCCTAGCCTTGGATATGTCTCTCTCACTGTGTTTTCTTTTACTAAAACTAGTGATTGAACAATCTTGATGTTAGGTCAGATATAAGGATAAAAAATATGAATTTATATTGTCGTTTGAATGTAAGTGGAAGAAAATAGATATACCTTGGCTCAAACCATTGTTTTAGATCCAGGGAAAAAAGGGATGTGATGGAGTTTGAACAGGGGCGAGATAGGAATATTTATTGGTGTCAAATCAAATTCTCGTAGTAACTGGGTGGGTGCAGCATGAGAAAAGATGAAAAATAGGGCATCAAAACATTGATGAGCTCATATTTCAAGATAGAAGAAAAGTAATGCATATGATCAGTTGAATAATATCAGATCACTATATGAATTTTGAAATATATCCTTTCAGACTGAGCATGAAGAATGTTTACACCATGGAAATATATATTAAAAATGGATCAAAAGGTAACATCTAAACCATACCACAATAAAAAACAACTACCAATAAATTCTTACACAAGAATCCCTTTCAAAGTTGCATATGCCTTCTTCTTTTCGCTTGGGGAAAATATATAAAGTTTCTTAGAAATGTATTATGGACTCTTACACTCCCAAACAGAACCATTTTTCATGCCTTAACATCATTATATACAATGAGGAACTTGAAATTACCACTCTAGGTAGTCAAATTCACTTCACAAAAGTAGAATAGTCTAGATACAATACAAATTTTCTTGCTATGTAGAAAAAATAGAAACTGCTATTACAATTTAGAAACATCAACTCAAACAATCCATATTTGGTTAAAAACTCTAAATACATGATTTTAATCTTGTCTACATTATTTCGAACTTGTTGAAACTAATCCCAACTAAAATTACTTCTAGAATATCTAAAATTCGACATTTCTCAAAATAACATTGATTGGTATACTTGCACAACAAAGTGTAATAGGTCTTCAATATTGAAATGGTTGCAAATAAATATGGAAAAAACTGAGTAGATGGGTGTGCTTGAGATGATGGTGTGTTGTTGTACAACCTTTGAAATACCCTATTTAGCCTTTGCGTAACTCCCAACTAACTTATCCCAACTTGCACAAAAGAATTGGAATTTCGAACTTATATTAACATTTCTTGCTCCAAAATTATTTTAGTGGCCAGAAAACCATCTAGATTCACCTTTTGTTACCCAACATACTTCAAACATTTCAAAACTTTGAATTTACAAAGTGAATTTCAAAAAATTTCAGAATTTGGTCTGCTATAAATTGTGGGAAATGGGTCATTAAGTGACACCTGTAATTACCAAACCGTAAGACATGTGAACAAAATGAGATATTTTTTTTTTATTTGACCCATTTTAGACACAAACGTGATTTATTTTTAAAAATTTAACTTCCATCTATTATAAAAGTGTGCCACAAAATAATGGTTGAAATGGGAGGAAAATATAGAATTTTATTTTTTGAAAAATAGGCATCCAAGGTCCTTACATATCTCCAAAACAATAACAACTATGAAGAAAACGAAGGAGGGTTTTGTTATATTCCCTATTCTTTGAAAATATGTCTTCAAGTGTTTTGAAATTCATTTCCGTTTGGTCGAAAAATGATTTTGAAAAGGATGACAAAAACGTCAATTTCAGAATAAATTCGGTAGCGAATGTCTGTCTAAGCTAGTGTCAGCTTTGAATGGGGTAATAATGATAGACTTATCAAAAAAATTTAAAATTTCATACCACCTAAAGCCTCCTTTTGGAATTATAATAGGCCACTTGATGATGTAAAATATATGACTAGAGAGGCACTTTTTGCAATAATGAAAGGGACATGACACATTTAACCAATAATAGACTCTTCAAAATAACTCTTATGATGGACATGAATTCAGAAAACTAACCTATGATGACAATTTCTCATGACATGACCCCTCTACACTTCCGTAATGACTCCTTTTCCCTCCATGAGTACAAAATTGAAAAACTCCCTCACGAAATTTGGACTCTCACAAATTCAATTTTGGGCTAAAAGACCACCTTCATGACCCATATATTTATAATCATTTGACTATTTTGACCTATTTACACAAGGGACTCTTTATAATGTGACACATAGTGATTCATAAGCTAAAATTGACAAGAAAACCCCCAAAATGAAATAGTAATATAGGCATATTGATTCCTAGGCTATAGGAACATAACATTGTCTTATGGGAATTATGTGCTTCGTACAAGAAAGCATGCAATTCCTAGTTTGGGATGGTTGAAACCTTCAAAAAGAACTAGAAACATCAGCGTAAAGAAATGGAACATGAAATAATATGTTGGTAAAGCACTCTAGGAGCAGTGCGATTGTGGGACACTCGTACCCAATATAGTTCATCGGTGGCCATGAGAATCCTATGACCAATATGATGGTTTTGAGGCAGGGATATGCCTTCGTTTTTTTACCTTTCGATGTGAGGAAACCTTTCCAAGGGAGGGGTCACCCAAGGGGCTGTATGGCAGAGAAGGGGATTCCCACAGAACTTGGAAGGTGTGTGATTGAATAGAAGGGGGTGACTGGATTTCCTAAGGGACTTTGTAGTAGAGAATGGAAGGCAGGGGATGGATTTACTTTGGTCATTAGTGTTTCTAGATGGAATCAAATGCCCATTGGGATTGTGCCGAGAAAAATAAGATAGTAATTTTTCACTAAGAGGACACGTGTCACAAGATTATAGCACTAGAAATTTGATGAAACATTGACATTGGAAGTGGATTATGGACTTCTTGGGAAGGAGTTGAATCCTGGTATTACCTTGAGGGTGGAGGTGCAAACTATAGATTCCCTTATTGTTGATACAGGCATCGTATAATTCTATTTGTTGGTTGAGAAAATGTGCATATGTATATATGTGTATATTATTATAAATAATGCATCTAGTTTTATTTACAAATCTCCCTAAATAGTATGGTTATTTGATGGTTGAAGCAAATGTGCATATGTATATGTGGTTGTTATTGTAAATATTGTAATGAGTTGTGTTATAAAGCTTCAGTAAATGGTATGTTTGTTTTGTTTAAGCATTGGTCATTGAACATACTGCAACGAGCTATGTTATATATCTCCATGGGAATGTTTTTTTTTAGTGTTTTGTTGGTTTATAGGTGTCATTGAACATCGATGACGGTTTTCCCCTAAGGGGGAGGGTTCTGTAACAACCCTTGTCAAAAATTCATGTAAAAAATATAAGACGAAGGTCATGGGACATGTATTCCAACCTGAATGATGGGAAAAATATCCCAGTGGGTGTCACTTAGGTTTATTATGGCTAAAGGAAATTTGAAAAGGAAATGATAAAGGCTTTGGAAAGGCAAAGAGGCATTATTTGCATTTTATTTATTAAAATAAAGGAAAATAAGAGAAAATGGAGGTGAAAGGTCATAGGTTGCATGTGAGGAGGAAAATGAAGGAAAATAATGGAAAATGAAGAAAATATAGGCCTAATTAATAAAAAGGAATCTGAGGATCAGTTGGTAACCTTTTTTTCAATTCTAGAAAGAATCTCTCTCTTCTATTCTCTCTCTCATACTCTTGTACACTTAGAATTTTCTTGGAGCACTCTTGGAGGAGTGTGGCACACATGGGATTTGAAGCAAGAAGGAAAAGGAAAAGCAGGAAAGTGCAAGGTGACATCAGGATCAACAACTACAATGGGTTTTTCTTGCAGGTATTGAGTTTCATGTATGATTTCCTTTCTAGTTTTGGCATGCATGACACATGCATGTTGTTTCTTGGTTATGATATCTCATTTGCATGAAGAATTTCCTATATTGATAGTGGTTTTCCTAACCTTTATATTTCCTAGATAGCCATAGTGTTGTGGGTTTTAACTTTTTTTTTGGTTGGTTCTCATGTTCCTTTAGCTGTGGGTTGAGTTACTAGTTCCTGGAGCATTCGTTATAAAAACATTCTCAAGCCTTGTAACAACTTGGGTTAAGTTACTTGTCATGGAGCCTTGGTTGGTCAAACACTCTAGAGCCCTTGGTGGGTTTAGTTACTAGTCCTAGAGCCTTGGTTGGAAAAACTCTCTAGAGTTGGACAACATTTGTGGGTTGAGTTACTCGTCCTAGAGCCTTGGTTGGAACAATGGCTATGGAGCCCTAGCAAACTTGGGTAGAGACCAATGCGGTGATGGTTTGTGATGTCTGGTTGTGAGGTGGAATCGTTAGTGGAGGATTGAGTTGTTTTGGCCTTTGGAATCCTTGGTTTGGTTTTGATCAAATTTTTTTATGAGATATCACATTCATCTTTGGAATATGGAAAGGGGGTGACTGGCTGAAAGAAATATTTGGTTCAACCTAGTCTATGGTCGGGTGGTACATGGAAGTCCCAGACTTGGCTGCATTTTTCTTATGGAAATAAGATTTTTTTTATCTTTTATTGATTGGTAAAATTTCTTGTTATTATTTGGATTATATGGTTGTTTTATTCTTTCCATTTCTGTTTTTTTTTTATATGTTGGTCACAAATATGTTATATGACAGTGATGATGTATGGCTCTCATCATGTTTTGATTTTTGAATGAAGGAACAATGAATCTCTGACCTAATATATGATAATGTAGTTAATGTGATGAGGTATCATTGCTTCTTACCGATTCTTAGATAAGTATGAGACCCCTATGCTTAGATCTATTGTTTATACATGTAGATTACATATTTGTGACATGTTTGACAAAATTCCTGTCATGGCTAGTAGGGGACCAGTCAAGTCATTGGTCAAGTAATTAATTGTATCATTATTCCATTTTTATCTTTCATTCATGTAAGTGTTAAGGAGTTAGGGACAGTGACCTGAGAGTTTAGCCTAAAAAAGTGGCATAGAATTCAGAGTCAGAAGCACATAAATATGTGGGAAATTCCACAGCCACATGCATACCCATGTTGTGGGAGGGACTAGAGGGTCCCAATTGCACTCATTCCCATGTGCTGGGAGAGATTGGGGGATTAATGCAACAAATGGTTATTTTGTCTTAGGGGCTAGTCACCTGGAAGGTTTGGATGGCTCCTTGGGATTATGTTACTGGTGAAGAAGGTCTTTGTTGTTGTGTTATATTAGTTCCACTTCCTTCACTGAAAAATAGGGAGTTGAATCATATCATAATAACTCTTCACCACATGTTTACAAAGGTGTGTTGTAGTGAAATTAGCGCAGGTGAAGCACAATAGAAGGTGTGTTGCAATGCATAAAAACAATTATTCAAGGTGTGCTCGGGTGTTGTGTCTCATAACAAAGATATGCGTTGGGTAGTTTCAGTAAAAAACGACACAAGAAACCCAACCAAGCTCAAAAATTTATTTTATTAAGATCAATCAATGTCTGAGTGAGTTAATTAAAGTCAGTTTAAGAGGTGTCAAGTTTCTAAGGTCAAGGAAACCACTAAGGGAAGAATCGTCCCCAGTGTAGCCTCCAATTTGTTATACGGTATTTATGATTGTGGAAAAAAGTATATCCCCTATACATAGTGGAATGATCTAGAACAACAAAAAGAAAAGAACACAATGTTTCCCTTAGATAAATTGAAATATGGAAGTAGGCCTAACCAGAATCTGTCACAAGCTTTACTTTCCTCCCATATTGTAAGCTCCAATCGTAGCTCTGATTTCTATAATTAGAACTTGCACATATAGCCAAAACAAGATAAGGGTATAAAAAATATACGTAGCATAATTCAATCACTCTATTCAATCAACCAGTGAGGCATTGAAATATATTAGTGTAAACATAACACATATAGGAAAAAATTATACTCTTTGTATTAATAGAAATATGACAGAGTTTACAACCAAAAATAGTGTTGATCTTGTAGAGATATGCCAAATTTTACTTGTCCTTCCTTGTCACAAAGCACACCTCAATGTCACCCTCTTAGATTAAAGGTAGCAACATGAGGGCATGATCAGTCTCCAAAAGACAAACTTGACGTTCTTGATGGCAGTAAATTTATAGGAGAGTATGGTAGTTTAGGAATTCTTATCCATTTAAAAATATAAGCTTGAGATCCACTTAATATGGAAGGATGAGCTCAATGGAAATGAGGTGAAATATCCAAGGTAGGATTAGATAGGATTCGAGCTTCTTATCCAAGGTAAATGGTCAAAACAACCCCTAGAAGCTTCTAGAAGAGGAAGCTTTGTGAATCTTTTTAATTTTCCTAAATTTCTAGAATCAATGCAGCCCTAGTAAGGAACAATTTGTTGTTGACCACTGTTGGTACGGAATGGCACAATTTGTTGTTGAAGGTAGGTCTCTAAAGGGACAAGGTGCACTGGGCTTTAAAAGCACTGATTTGAAGAAGTTAGACCCAAAAAATCAGGGATTTGGAAAGGTCATGCTTAGGCCTTTGTGTAGGGATGAGAACAACATGTTCATGGATGATGATTGATCTAGTTTGTAGGTGTATTGACTAGATGTGAAAAAATGGCCTATAACAAATTGCATGTCATTGCATGTTTTTCTAAATTGTGATTTCCATTCCAAAAAATAGTAGAGGAAATTTGTAATATATTTATTTCAATTTGATTTCATTAATAGTAGTAAATTTATATTGATTTCTACAGGTAAAACAAGCTCTAAGGATATATTGTGATGGCCAAAGAGAAATTTTCTTCGAAAAGAAACCTACTTATCATTCGAAGAGAATTTATAATGATGTTCAGTATCACTTTGTGAGGGATATGGTTGAAGAGAAAAAGGTGTTGGTGGTAAAGGGGGACACTTTCAAGAATGTTGCAGATGCATTGAAAAAAAAATTTAGTACTAAGAATATTTATTGGTGTGGAGAGACATTAGGCATTGTAAGCCTAGATTGACGATTTTGTACTTGTACAACCCCTTGTGTGCTAAGAAACAACAAGTGGGAGACTTTTTATATGTGTTATATTCTTTGCATGACTAGCTCAAGGGAACTAATGTTATGTACTAATCTAGGGTTAATGAATTGGGTGTTTATGAATGCTTCAACATGTATAAAATGTGTTGTAACATTGAAAGGAATATAATGAAAAAATAGTCTATTTTTCTTGGTTTTGGGTTCCAAGAGAAAAATCTTTGTGTATATTTTCTATTATTGCCAATATATATTTTCTGTTTTTTTTTTTATAATTCATTTGTAGGAATATTCTATAGAGGCTTAAAACATACATTATAAAAAATATTTTCTTGCAATAAACATCTAGTATGTGGTAGTGAAGTCAAAGTCACTATGTATAGTTGTGAATATCCAAATGTCTCAAGCCCACAAGAGTTAAGAACTATGGCTAGCACCATGATTGGCGGCCGACTAAGGTAATTTATGACATGAGTGGTGTTACTCTTCTTGACTTTTATATTCAAGTGGAATTTTTGTAGCCATCAGAACCACTTTTTATGGCAGCTTTTCTGTAACTTTCCTTGTGTATGCACTAATTACAGAGGCTTGTGATCAATGTGGATCTCCTTCCCTAGAATATAATGCTTCCATTGAATGCATTCATGCATATATGAGTACATAAAATTTTCATAGGTGGGGTATATATATAGAGTATTAGAGAGTGTTTCATTATTATAGGTTACCAAATTTACTTGCTAAGTAAGGAGTGCACATATACCATAGTTAAAGGAATTTGTCTCAATCATAAATGACTATTGGAGGTATGGAAAAGTGAGGAATGGTGCAAAGAAAAGTTGGTTTTTCCTATCCTTGAATGATTTCTGTTGTGACCTCAATGAATAAAATTTTTCCTTTTCTCCACCCTTGGTCACTTCACTTAGGGCTAAGTGATATAATATGACCCCATCACCAACCTCCAATAGAAGTTAAACAAGCCCATGAAGCAATGAAGCTTTGTTAGAGCCATAAAATCTATCCAATATTGAACGAATTAGATATTATTTTGGTCCATATGCACCCCATGTTAATCCATAATGTATCCCAAATATTGAATTCTTTAGATGCCAACTAATCATCTCTCGAAATTTTCATAGAATTTGTGTTGCATAGTGTGCTCAATACTATTCAATGTGCTACAAATTTTCTTATGAAGACGAACATATCATCCAAATACACAACCACACAAATGTTTTAGAATGTCTGCATGACACCATCCATCATCCTCATGAAATTTTCTACAGAATTAGTCAATTCGAAGGGGATGACCCGCCACTAAAGAAGGCCTTCTTTATCTGTGAAGGTTTTCTTCCATTAAAAAACCTATTGAATTGGAAATTGGTGATGTATTAACATTAGATCAATATTATTAAATAAATTGACACCCTTAAGATAATTAAGAATATCATCAACCCCGGGGGTTGGATATTTGTTCTTGACAATGATTTTGTTTATGGATCTATAATCAATATAGAGTATCTATGTCCCATCCTACTTATGTACCAACACAAATGGAGTCCTGCGAGGTGAGCCATTTGGTCAAATATGGGTATTTTGTATGAGCTCGTGAATATGCAATTTTATTTACTCATTCTCCAAAAGAGAGAATCTATATATTGGGTTGTTAGGTAAAGGATCACCAGGTATCAAGTCCATTGATTTTTTTACCTAGTAGTGCAAAATAACTTCCACAAGTGGAGCGAAGATATCTTTGTATATTTCTACAGTCTTGTCCAGATGCTTCTATTTATAGATAGGATGCATGCTTAAATTATGGTGGTAAAAGTGATATTCCTTTCACCTTCTAACAAACGATGAAGAGGAAGAACTTTGTAGTATGAGAGATTAGCCTTTGGCATTGTTTTGTTGAGATCACTAAAATTGTAGTAGTTGGAACTACCATTTGTACCATGTAGATCTGACCTTTTAGAGTAAAATGAAACTACAAGGAAAATACTCATAAAGAGTATGAAGTATCCACATATAAGGTTTTTCTAAAAGAACTTCACAAACTTCAAGTGGAGAAACATCACACAATACCTCATATTTGAAGGACTTGATGACATAGGATGACCAACATTGTTGGCTGACATAGATGTCTTGTTCACGGCTCAACCAAACAATGTTGTATACGGTTGGGGTTGTGGTGTTGATAGTAGGTTCAGTATTTTGATTACCTTAGATGATGTCAAGTTACTTTGGCTACCACTATGAACCATAAATTGTAGTGAGGTCTTCTTGGGCCTTGAAATTGTCATTTACTTCCATTACATTTTCACTTACATTTCCATATTATCACCTTCAATCCACCTCCATTTCATTACATTTACCTTACCATTACCACTATTGGGTTACATTTATGTTTTTCCAAACTTTATTAATTCTTAGTATTTTTAGGTGAATTTTTGGTTAAAAATTAGAAAATAATATGCACATACTTATATCTAACAAGTGGAATGATTTTGTTTCCATGTGTAGGTCAAAATTAAGCTTCTAAAAGACTCTTGTGTGTACTCCTAAGGCAAAATTCAAATTTGGATGGAGAAGATCATGGGATGACAAGGATATGTGTCTCATTTCCTATTTCTATTGTAACCCTAAGAAGACATGTGCCTTATCACTTCATATTTGGATTGTAACTCTAGAGATATAGGGAGAGATTCATGGACTCTCATTAATGAGATAACTTCTCATATTTTTGTGTAAATAGGGGAAGCTTTATCCTATCAAATCATGTGTAAAATTGGAGTTATGCCCAAGCTTTGAATATAGAATTAGATTGTGGCACCTTACTCATGAATGTTCCTTCATTTTGATTTGGTTTTGGTTACATATAGAGCATCTCGATTTACCATCTCTCATATTTTTAGATCAACTACATAAAGTGTGTGAGATTTACTTTCTTTTATAGGTTAAAGTTTATTTTCTTTCTTAGTATTAGTTTTAGAATAACTGTATAATTGTTGTTCTTCTGAAACATTTCGTGAGGATATATCTTTCTATTATCAAATTGAACAAAGTTTGAAGCAATAAGAATTCACAGTTATATAGTTTCTTTTACTGTTTTGTCATTTTCTTTCCTAGATTAGAAATATCAATTAATTGTATCAATGGATGTTCTTAAAGGTCATTTAAAGATGATGATTGTAAACTAAATGATTTATTTTCTAATTCATACAGTTATTGAGTCTTTCCTTTGCACATTTTACTTGTTTTCTAGGAACTTAATTGGAACTTAATGTTGGAGTAAGTCAAAACATACATTAGTTAACTTTACATTCTTTTTACATTTTCTTTAGACCCTCATTTAATTTCATAACTAATGTTCCTAAAGGTCTTTCCAAGAAGTTGATTTTATCATATTTCTAGACTGAATGATAGAATATTTAATTCATGCAATTATTGAGTTTTTCCCTTTGAATACTTTACTTGATTTTCTAGATCATTAGGTATATTTGGTTACTTAACATCATCTCAAGAAGGTGACACTTCATATTGAATGTTGGAGTAACTAAATATACATTAGTTGTTTTTCTTTACATGCTTTGAAATGCTTTCTTAGATTAAAATTTCAATTCCTCTAAGTGTGATTGCGCACTATATTTTCTTTTGAATTTGTTTTCTTTATTTTCGTTACTTGATTTCATAGGTTTGTTGAATTTCATTTTCATTATTTGATTTCATAGATTAGATAAATTTGTTTTCGTTATTTTGTAGTTAGATTGATCTAAAATAAAATATGATTTCAAGCACATACAGTGCACGCATGCTTCACAAGCTTAAGAAACCCCTAGGTTGACAAATTAAATGACAGGCAATTATTTTTCCCCAATATTTTGGCGTTGTTGCCGGGGAAGTGTGCATAAGAACTAGCTTTCAGTCTAAAGTGTATTTTATTTATTTATTTTTAGTTTTTACTAACCATTTATGGACAGAGGATCTAGAATGTAGCCCAAAGAATGCATTGACGAATGGTATCAAAAATATACTACACCACAAGATTCATCAATTCTTCAAGAGATGCTTGCGGCAAATCTAAAGATCAAGACTATTTTTCATATCCTTACAAACAATCAGGTATATTTTTCAAGTTTGGATATGAATATTTCAAATATTCTAATCTGTAAATGGCTTCATTGGAAGCATGAATATACTTAAAAATAAAAATATATATAATTTTTTTAGATAGATAGGAAAAATAAAAATAAAAAGTTAGAATTTTAGAATTTTTTTATTTTTTTTCAAAAAAATAAAATAATAATCAACGTTGATTAATTCATTTTGAATAAATTTTAGTGACACAGTAAGAGTTACTTTGTTTTTATCACCATCAAAAATAAAATTTATGTACGAAAATATTAATTTATTTGACGAAGTTGACTAGCATGCTCTCTTCCTATGCCTCCTTGCGACCTGAAAGATCAGAAAATCAAATTAGTCAATTTAAAAATTAAAATTCAAAAAAAAAAATCGTTAAAAATTTTGCTGGAAATTGATCTACATTTCTATTAAAAATCATCATTTGAGTCATGTTCCTTTTATCGGTTCTGCAAATTTTAATTTTTTGCATCCTCTCAATCTTTTTCTGATTTATTGAATTGCATGTGCACAATTTTTCTTCAAAAAAAACAAAAAAACAAAACATAATAAAAATAAATAAAAAGAAATTGGCCCATGGAAAGGAGGCCCATGCATATGCATGAGACCAGCCTTTGGCTTGGCGTTAAGCATATGTCCATGTCTTCAATCCACGCAAAGACCCATGCACTGTAATAAAAAAATGAACCTTCTATTTTACATATTCAATTTTCCTCAAGCAACAGTTATTAGAAATCGATTTTAAAAGTTGCCGAGACAGAAAATGAAGGTGTATCGGATGAAGAAATTGTTGATGAAGAGAATATTGCAGATTCAATTGCAGAGACAGACAATGAAAGTGTATCACATGAAGAAACTGTCGATGAAGAAAATATTGCGGATTTTTAATGAAGAGAAGATTGCAGATTCCATTGCAGGTAATTCGAATGAGGGAGATCGATCTGAACTTCTCTGTGAGAGATACAAGCCATTACACATCAAAACCTACAAATAAAAAAAAATCAAACCACAACAATTTTATTTTGTTGCAAAAGTAATTTCCAGAAAAAGAAATTTCTAGAAATGCGTAATTGTTAAAAACACTCGATTTTAAAATGCATTTTCTGAGAAAAACAAGGTGAATTAGGAAAAACTAAAACATGGGTTGTTTCTAAAATGGGGCATATTAGGTATTTCAATTCATAGCCATTTGGGAGAAATTCAGGGTTCTTCGAAGCTATGTTTTGTAGATTACATGAGAAAAAACGATTTGTTTTGAACTTTTTAAACATGGCAAATTGAAAGCAGAAGAATCCAAGTTAATAAAAAACTCTGCTCCACATGGAAAGTGGTCTAAGAGTCCAATTTGATTTAATAAATTTTATTTTAGACACATGTGTCTCATGATTAAAAAATAAATAATAATAAAAAAATCACTTGAGAGAGTTGTGGCAAATTTCACATGCTCAATTCCACTTGCAATTTTTCCAACATAATAGATCATCCATCAATTGCATCATTATATATATATATATATATATATATATATATGGATCATGAAATCTCCGAAAACATTATCCTATTAAAAAAAATAATAATAATAAATAAATAAAAAATAAAAAATATTTTTTTTGTTTGCAACACAAATGACAATTCAATTTGAAAGATTTAATAATCACTTGTGGAAAAATTGGAAGATTATTTAGATGATTTCTCAATATTTAACATTAAAAATATTATTGTTGTGTATTTTAAGGAAGCTTTAACTTGCAGGACACACCGAATATTTGTGATGCTAATCATATTACTTAACACATTGCATGAAGTCATCCGACAACAGGGAGTTGATTTATTTTTAATGGTTATTTCTTAAAAATGGATTGTCATCGATATCATGAATTGGACTGAATATAACACTTTTGATTTTCCTTAAAAATCTGTTTCATTTGGCATTAAATCTTTTATGTATGTATCGGAAAGGAATTGATCACTTCTTTTTTAACATACTCACGTTTTATGTTTGTTTCAAGTTTTTTTCCAGGTTTGGAGTTATTGAATGATCATTGAAGAAAACTAATTGAGCGCACAATTAGTCTTCAAAGGACCAATTTAATGAGAAACATAAGAACAAGTCCATTTCCATATCCATCAAGACCATTACTTTTCCTCCCTTTTGAATTATAAATCCAACCAAGCAATTCAATGTAAGCCACATTTATTTTCTCAGCAAGAGTCAATTGTTCATTTTCTTTTATTCACATACAAATTCCATTTCTCTTTTTCCACTCATAACCCATGAATAAAATTAAGAAGCTCACTTCCATGCTTATTTCCGATTGCCATTTTCCATTTTCCTTCTCCTATCATTTTCACTTCGCAAATAAAACCTTGCTTCAATGCAACTTATTGTGTACATAGTCCTTTGAGTCTAAAATCCTTACAAAAACACCCTGAGGCTTGCATGCCTTAATGGCAAGTCTTTTTGTTGACAAACAATGGGAATACATTAATGTCCCTTGTCCATCGAATCTTCTAGGTACTTGACAACAACAAAATTATTCGTACCTAGCAAGATGTGTTTGGGCATCTTGACTCTCATTGTCATCAATGGTGAGAGTTCTCGTGTTGACTAGTGGCATCCATTAATGGCCACGTCAACAATTTCCTGCTATATTCGACATCATAACATCTATTCACATAGTAGGAATTATGCCAAAAAGTTTTGAAGACATGAAGACTATCATTTTTAGCATTTTGAAGCAAATGAAGAATATATGCAACCACCATTTTGTAGAAATTTAAGAAGTTTTAGTAGAAGCAATAAAAAGTCATCTTGAATCTTTTATACATAACTTGTACAACCACATGAAAAAGGTTATGATCATAATTTTGCAGCTACCATTTTGCAACAATTTCAGTAGTTTTAGTAGAAGAAATAAAAATTCATCTTAACTCTTTTATACATAACTTGTACAACCACATGAAGAATATTATGATCATAATTTTGCAGCCTCCACACATGCAGCTCATCCATTTCCAAAGGATAAGTTAAGGTATGTCATTTTCTAACTTTTTACCATAGAATTCCTTGGAAAGCTAGAATGATAATTTTTGAAAAAAACACTTATTTTCCTCATTTCATAAAATTTCCAATACCATCAGTTGGGGAGGGGATACCTTCATATTCACATTTTTTGACATTCATACCACATTCAAAAGTCCACATACTTTCAAAATATATTAACTATTACATTATTATTATGTGTTGTGAAACCAGCTCCAAAAATAGAAGAAAAGAGATATCAACGCCTTATAAATAAGCCACTTCGAGGGCGAAACATCCAATACATTACATGAATGAAAAATTATTGGATGATACAAATGACCAAAACCTCTTTCTATATATAGGAGTCCATGGGGCCATAATATAATCCTAGTGGGGCCATAATGTAATCCTAGCCGACCTAACAATAATAATGTAAGGGAACAATAATAATAACAATATGAAGTTACGAGTACAAAAATAACAATAAGGGGGGATACACTAACATAATAAGGGACTACACTATTAATATAGGGACTTAACATGCCCCTCTCCTTCAAACAAGTGTTGTCCTCAACGCTTAATTATTTCTTGATGCTTCTGTATAAAATTCTCATCCTCCCATGTGGAATCTTCTACAGGAAAGTTCTTCCACTTGTTGAGATACTCTGAAATTGATCATACTTTTTGAGTTCTTGTTTCTATGACTGCTTCAGAACTTCTTTCGATGTGATGTTGATCTTCCTATTGTTTCATTAGATTCTGCACCAAAGTTAGTTTGTCCTTTGAGAGTTGGAGAACTTGTTGTTGATGCTCGATGTGATCTTCCACCAATTTATCATTCATATTAGCTATTATTTTATCCTTCAAACCATCCAACTTAGCCTCCATTTATGCTTTAAAACCATCTATGTCATCTTCGGTTTCTCTTCATAAGGTCAAAATCTATTGCATTTGGTACCATAATTTTGATATCTCATACTGCAATTCTTCCTCTTCATGCGTCATAATATAGCTTTTTGAGTGCTTAATGGCTATGGAATAATTTTTTGGAGGCGTTATAGAACCCAATACTGATAAAAATTCTAATTTAAGCCCTTGGAATCACTTCAAACTGCTTTTTCAAACAAACATTATGCAATTTTAAAAACCAAATACACACCTTTTTCTCACTTATGAGGATCTCGGTATTGAAATTGAATTATCTCTATTATTGTAGATCTTCAATATCTGAAATTTGGCCATGCAGTAGCCCTCTGAATCCTCTTTCAAATGACATAGGTCTCACTTGATTTGGATTCTTCAAGGTGAAGTTATATCCAATCTCCCACAATGACCTAATTATGGATTGGTTTAATAGAGCGAACTTGTATGACTTGCCACGTGCCACTGTTTGCTCCTTTGGCTTTGAAATTTGTAGATAGGAAACTACAATCCGTGTACTTATAGTCTCTTTTTACAAAATTCCAAACTGATGCTCAGAGATAGAGTTATGAATATTTTCCCACGATCACCTCTTTAAGATGAAATTCAGGAGACTGAAAAAGACCTAAATTCCACAGATCATGTCTTTGAAAATATTGCGAACCAAGCTCTAAAATTTTGCAACAATGTTCCTCAGGAGTTCAGCTTTGCGCTCTAAAAATTTCATCTTTTGAGCCTTCGTAGAAAAAAAATTATAGCTAAAATTCTGCGATGACCTTTTTAAGTGAAATTTAGGAGCCTGCAAAAAGCCCTAACTTCCACAGATCATATCTCCAAAAATATTGTGAACCAAGCTCTGAAATTTT
Source organism: Pinus albicaulis (assembly GCA_034641835.2). Taxonomy (NCBI): domain Eukaryota; kingdom Viridiplantae; phylum Streptophyta; class Pinopsida; order Pinales; family Pinaceae; genus Pinus; species Pinus albicaulis. The sequence continues at coordinate 355,897,273 of CM076572.1, forward strand.
GCGACGATGTTCCTCAAGATTTTAGCTTCGCACTCTACAAATTTTAGCTTCTGAGCCTTCGTAGAAATTTTTTTATAGAAAAAAGTCCACAATGACCGTTTGGAGTAGAAAAACCCTAGAATCTAAAGCTCTGATACCAAATGTTGTGGAACCAGCTCCAAAAATAGGATAAAAGAGATATCAAAGCCTTAGAAATAAGCCACTTCAAGGGGGAAATCTCCAATACATTACATGAATGAAAAATTCTTGGATGATACAAATGACCAAAACCTATTTCTATATATAGGAGTCCATGGGGCCACAATATAATCCTAGTGGGGCCACAATGTAATCCTAGCCGACCTAACAATAATGGTGTAAGGGCACAATAATAACAATACGGGGGTTACAGAGGTACAAAAATAATAATAAGGGGGGCTACACTAACATAATAAGGGACTACATTATTAATATAGTGACTTAACATTATGAGCATGCAATGGCTTTTCAAAAGTACTCAAAAAGATAATTGGATACAAACACAATCATGGTTGTCACACAAGAACCAACCATGATGCAATTCAATAGAAATATACTTTGCAACAATAATCAAATTATCATTATGCAAAGTTCAAAGATAAAATTTGAATGCAAAAACAAAATATGGTTGAAACACAAGAACCAACCATGTTGCAATTCAACTAAAAGACTTTACAGAAGTATGAAGTTATCAAACGATGTCATGCATAGTTAAGCCAAAGCTCAAAGGATGAAAAAGAATTGATGTAATAGATTTCATGAGCACATGCAATAGCTTCAGTTGGGGAATATGTTGGGCCTTGAAATTGTCATTTACTTCCATTACATTTCCATATTATCACCTTCACTCCACCTCCATTTCATTACATTTACCTTACCATTACCACTAATGGGTTACATTTATGTTTTTCCAAACTTTATTAATTGTTAGTATTTTTAAGTGAATTTGTGGTTAAAAATTAGAAAATAATATGAACATACTTATACCTAACAAGTGGAATGAGTTTTTTTCCATGTGTGGGTCAAAGTGAAGCTTCCAAAAGACTCTTATGTGGCCTCCTAAGGCCAAATTCGAATTTGGATGGAGAAGATCATGGGATCACAAAGATGTGTCTCATTTCCTATTTATATTGTAACTCTAAGAAGAAATGTGCCTTATCACTTCATATTTGTATTGTAACTCTAGAGATATAGGGAGATATTCATGGACTCTCATTAATGAGATAGCTTCTCATCTTTTTGTATAAATAGGGGAAGATTTCTCCTATCAAATCATGTGTAAAATTGGAGTTATGCCCAAGATTTGAATACAGAATTAGATTGTAGCACCTTACTCATGAATGTTCCTTTATTTTTATTTGGTTTTTCATACATATGGAGCATCTCAATTTACTATCTCTCATACTTTTAGATCAGCTACCTAAAGTGTGTGAGATTTACTTGCATTTATAGATTAAAGTGTATTTTATTTCTTAGTATTAGTTTTAGAATAACTGTGTAATAATTGTTGTTCTGAAACATTTCGTGAGGATAGATCTTTCTATTTTCAAATTGAACTAAGTTTGAAGTAATAATAATTCACAGTTATATAGTTTCTTTTACTGGTTTGTCATTTTCTTTCCTAGATTAGAAATATCAATTAATTGTATCAATGGATGTTCTTAAAGGTCATTTCAAGATGATGATTTTAAACTAAATGATTGAATATCTAATTCATACAGTTATTGAGTCTTTCCTCTGTACATTTTACTTGCTTTCTAGGAACTCAGAAACTAAGGTATAATTTATTCCTTACACAACATCTCAAGAGGTTAATACTTCATATTGAATGTTGGAGTAAATCCAAACATACATTAGTTAACTTTACATGATTTTTACATTTTCTTTAGATCCTCATTTAATTGTGTAAATTATGTTCCTAAAGGTCATTCCAAGAAGTTGATTTTATCATATTTCTAGACTGAATGATTGAATATTTAATTCATGCAATTATTGAGTTTTTCCCTTTGCATAATTACTTGCTTTTCTAGATCATTAGGTATAGCTGGTTACTTAACATCATCTCAAGAAGGTGACACTTCATATTGAATACTGGAGTAACTAAATATACATTATTTGTTTTTCTTTACATGCTTTGAAATGCTTTCTTAGATTAAAATTTCATTTCATGCAAGTGTGATTGCGCGCTATATTTTCTTTTGAATTTGTTTTCCTTCTTTCCGTTACTTGATTTCATAGGTTAGTTGAATTTCATTTTCATTATTTGGTTTCATATATTAGATAAATTGGTTTTCATTATTCTGTAGTTAGATTGATCTAAATTGAAAGATAATTTATAGCACATACAGTGCACACATGCTTCACAAGCTTACGAAACCCCCAGGTTGACAAATTAAATGACAGGAAATTATTTTTCCCCAACATGTCTCCTTTACACAAATTTGGGAATGGAAGAGGTGCCCCCCCTTTTTAGGCTCGTCTAGTTCTTCTAGTAGGATCTTAGTGATCCCCATGGTAGCACTAGGTTTTACATCGATGATCTACTTTATTTTATACTAGTCTATTTAGAATCATAACGAAGGTCTATTTCCTTTTCTTCAAGATCCACTAGCAATGATTTTTTGATGGCTACATCAATGCTTCAATGTGGGAAGTATATTGAACCAAATTTTGAGGGCTATGTCCTTAAACTAGATGGGTTGTTGAGATTTCAAGGGTGAATGTACATCAGTAAGAAAGGGGTTATACGAAGAATAATTTTTGAGGAATCACATAGAGAACTCTATTGTACACATCATGTCAGGATGAAGAAGATGTATGTTGAAATGAAGAAACTCTTCTTTTGGGTAGGCATGAAAAACGATGTAGTTTAGTTTTTTTCCAAGTATCTTGAATTTCAATGAGTGAAGGTTAATAATTTCTATTTATCAGGATTCATACAACTACATGACATCGATATGTTTAACTAAGAGGCGATATCCATAGATTTCATTGTGTTTTTTTTTGCTCCATCCCAAATTAAAAACACCATATTAGCTGTACTAGATAAATTCACCAAAAGTGTCAATTTATTCCTTGTGAAAGACACTTATTACTGATGTGGCACAAGTTTTTATAAGAAAATTTATATGGCTACATGGGTTACCCACAAAAAACATTTCTGATAGAGTCTCTTGCTTTACATCTAGATTTTGGACAAGTTTCTAATTATCGTTGGGGACTCTCTTGAACCTAAGTACTAAATATCATCTATAAATAGATTGGTAGACTGAAAGAGTGAATCAGGATATGAAATACATTCTTAGGATGTATGTCATGGATAACCAAACTTGATGGGAAAGGTACTTGTTAGAAATTAATTAATAGAGCAATGGAAAACATAAAATATTGCAGAAAAAAACACAGAAAAGCACAAAACAAGAGATACACAGATATACATGGTTCACCCAATTCGGGCTACATCCACGAAGAAACAACCAATCCTTCCTTTTATATTATATAGAAATATGAAGGGATTCAACCTACAACAAATCCGATATAAATTCCTCCTCACTCTCACACAACGTGCGTTTTTTTTCTCACACATAATAATAATACATGGTCATAATATGATTCCCTTATATAAACTAAAGGTGGAATTATAGTGAAAAAAACCATAAATTAACATAACTCAAAGATGAAACATCACGTGTTTTAAGAAGATGCCAAAATCATTGTGAGAGAGGGACAATACCACAAAAGAAGAAAAAAAAAGGGTCTTGAGATTATGAAGCATCCTCATAATCTCAATAGGGATGGAAGGAGAGAAATCAATGATAGTTGGCTACCTCTCATAAGACAAATTTTCTCCTACAACCCGCCCTCCTAGGTACGATATTTCAAGTAAAATTCCTTTCCCTCTTTTTATTAGGGTTTAATCAATAATAAGATATTATTAAGAATAAATCTGCACATTAAGGACCAACTATAATATAAATTTTATTCTAATTAATTAATCTCTTAGCCTCAATTTCATTTATAAATAAGTGTTAATAATAAGATTGATTATTACTTTTTAACCAATATTCATGATTGGATAAAAATTAACAATTATTTGATTGGTGTTAACATTATTTCTGGATCCATCGCATTAAGTAGATTTTCTTATCGAAGTTTTGAAACCGCTACCGAGGTTCATTATCAAGATAAAATTGAATGAGAGAAAACCGATCTTAGGTGGGATAAATAAATATGGAAATGTTGGTGAAAATATTTTGATATGAGCTGACAAGAATGAGAATTTTAAAATTAATGATTCAGTTTTTTAAGTATTAAAAGTTATAATTAGTATTAATTTACTTTTACAAAAGTTTCTATTATTGTGTTGTTTTTGAATTATGTTGCTTTTCTCTCATTCAATTTTAACTTGATAATGAACCTTGGTAGAGGGTTCGAAACTTTGATAAGAAAATATACTTAATGTGATGGATTAAAAAATAAAAATAACACAAAATAGAGATCGCAGAAGCTTGAAATTGGAAATTATTTTATTTATTAATATTTATTTATAAATTAATTAATTAATAGTTATTATTAATAAATAATTTTAATAAAATTGAATTAAATTAAAATCATATTATTTTATAATAATAAAAATGATAAAAAAAGATTGATTAGTTTATAATACAAATCATTAATATCATAGTTAAATCTTATTCATATTAATTAATAAAATTATTAATTATTATTATTATTATTTTAATCATTATTAAAATAAAATAAAATAAAAATTAGAATGACTTCTAGAAATTATTTTAAATATTAATATTAAATTTAATTAAAAAATTATTAATGTTATTAATTAGAAAGATAAATATAAATTTAGTTATTTCACAGATTAATTAAAAAATTATATATTTTAAATTAATATTCATAATTTTTTTTAGTAATAACAAAAAATATTATTATTATTATTAAAAATCAATTATCAATTAATATGGTAAAAATATTATTAACAAATTTATTAATTATTATTAATGATGATGATGATGATGGTTACCGTCCGTTAAGACCAATGTAGTCTATCAGACTTTAAGAGAGGAGAAAGAATCTAAGTTTGTTTCTTCAAAATCTTGTTTCTATGGTCAAAGAGAAGGGAAATAAGCTCTCCAAGATCACTATAGGTGGATTGGCATAATAGGTCAAGAATATTGGAAGTGTGACAAATGGTATGGAATTGAGAGCGTATGTGAGTAAGAGTCAGGCAGTCTAAAATGAAGTGCTTTTCATATTCCACATGCTTAAATCACAAATCTGACAGATTCTATCGTTCCAGGGCGTCTTGGGAATACAATACCACCCTGTCTCACTCCGAAGCTCATGGGAATTAGTTCTTATCTTAGCGATGTTCATATTTTTCTTATTGTTGGACAACACCATTAGATAAGTATGATTATCAAGAGGGTGGGGTTGATCACTTCCTTATATTATCTTAGCTTCCTTTCACCCTCCAGCTCTTGATCCTCCCACAGCTTGTCCTTAAACTTGGAGGTAATAGTATTTTTCATATTATCTTTGTTTCCCATAATAAGCTCCTCCTTAACTCCCCAATGGTTGAGCTAGGACTGGGCATCGTTGTGTCACCCATGCTTGAGGTGAAGGTGAGGGTTTTAACTATAGTTAGAGAAATTTTAGGGAGCCTTTTTTATTACATGTTGTCAAGCTTCTTCTTATAAATTAGATATCTAAAGATAGTAGTAGTTTCAATAGGGGGAAAACTAGATTCAATCAAGAGGATAGGATAGGGAGTATTTCCCTTGATATTAATGTTGTAGGTTATGAATTGCTTTTGAATCATCTCAATATTCCTCCATGACTCTCTAGATATAATGCAACCCCAAAATTCACATTCATATAAGACAACAGGGATGACAAGGGTCTCAAAGAGGAACCTCTTTTTGCTCCAAATGTAAAGATCGACCGACTTACAATTGTTTTCAAACTCTTAATAATATTTCCATCCCCCAATAATCTTATTCTCGATGATATAATTCCAGTTGACATGATGAGGGAAGTAAATTTCCAAATACTTATAATAAGAAACTTGCTCTAAACCCTGGCTATTATACATGAAACTACCATGGATGATCTTTTCGATTTAATGATCATGACTTTAGTCTTGTTGGTATTAAATTTCATACCCATCTTGGAGCAGTAGTCATGAAGAATCTGGAGCTGCTTGTCAAGTTCATCATGGATTGTTGCAAGAAGAAGGATAGCATCGGCATAAAGGAGAAGAGTAATGATAACACCAGCAAGCTCAGTGTCCTTGAACCTTGCAAATTCCAGAGACTCCTATAGCTTATCGATGTATGTTCCAAAAAGGGCATGGGATTGGGGACACCCTTGCTTAACTCCAATGTTGCATTTAATGCCTTTAGACCACCCGTCGTTGGTCTTAAGCTTGCCAATGATGGTATTGTAGAGGATGATCAAAACAATCCTTAGATTAGGAGGGACCATGATCTCTTTAAGTCTCTCCCAAATTTTATCTCCAGGGACAATGTCAAAAGATTTTCTAAAGTCCACAAAACAAGAGAAGAGTTCTACTTTACTATTTCAATATTCCTCCATAATTATTGTAAGAGTGACCAAATGGTCAATAGTCGAGTGATGTCTCCTAAAATCAATAATTAATAAAAAATACTAATAATATTATTTTATTTTATTTTAAATTGAAAATAAATTAATTGAATGGTCAGATATGTTAGTCTAAGTATGCTTTTTTTTCTCTATTTATCAATGGTCTATTCTCCTCTCAAGCACTCATTCATAATTTTTCCTGAAGATGGATCCCCATTTGGATTCGAAACATCGACGAAGTTTTCTTTATACTGTGGATAATCTGAATTTTTATTCTTCACCATAAATCCTACTGTTATATCTTCTTCTGAATGAATGACCTATATTAACTGCAAAATTACCATATTTTACACGAAAATTTTATCTCTAATTTTTGCTTCAGGGGCGTTTCCCCAAACCCCCACCAAGGGGGCTTAGGTGGTTGCTTCCATCACCCCCTTTCCCCCTCCATCCAACCCCTCTAGCGGCAATAGAGGGAACACAAGCACCCCCACAGTTGATAGGGATTGGGATCTAAACGCGACTGAAACAAGTCCTGATAATTACGAAGATAATTAGCCTCCACACCGAACAATCTCCCACTTGGAGACCGCTTATAAAATTTTTGGCACCACTTCACTTGCTGGAAAATGCTTCCACTTGGACCTGGTTGTTTCTCATCTTCACCATCATACCTTAAGACAAATTGAAACTAATAACAAAATTAGTTTCTCACTAGTTACAACTTTTGGTAACATATATGCAAGATTTTGGCTACTATGTATACTTTCCAAATTCAACTGTCCATCTTCCAAAACTGGCCGTATGAAATGGTACTTAAGTTGTATATTTTTAGTCTTGGAATGAAGTGTTGAATTATTTGCAAGATGAATGGAACTTTGGATGTCACAATTTAACCTTCCAAACTCCTACTTATTTCCTAATTTATTCATAAACCTTTGTAACCAAACCATTTATTTACTAGGAGCAACATACTTAACAATGTTACGGATGAAACGGGAACTCTAGCCCAAAAAGACTGAAAAAAAACATGAAAAAATGCCCCAAAAAAAAAAGTGTGTATTCCAGAACGCAATTTATTTTTTCTCAAGGTCAAATTTCACCATTTTATAAAATTATGCTAAAAATGAAATTGTTTCTTGAAAAAATGATTGACAAAACACCCTCAAAACAAAACGAGTTGATGCTGGAATAACAAAAAAAAAAAATTTGTGTCACACTTTTGACACATTGTAACAATAGAATTAAAGACAACATATTAGGACATTGAAAAAGTGTAAAATTCTAAATTTTTAAATAGATGATGTTAAATATAAACAAAATCATGTCTGAAGGGCTTATCATTTCGAACAATTTTTACCCATGTTGTTAAACATAAAATATCTTGACTATAAGAAACCCTAAAATTGTAATTATTTCCAACCATAACATTAAAGATAAAACTCCACAGCGCATAAAAACCTTAATGACAAGTTGTATATATCAAGTTTTTAAATCTTAAGTTTTCAAGATACTTGAACCATGAAATTATGGAGAAATTGTATGACTCAAACAATTTTTAAAAATGAACAAGTAAATGAAAAATTTATTATTCATATATTTATTTGTTTATATATAAAAATATATTTTTTAATTTTTTTATTGCTTTTCTACATTTTAAATTATAATTATTTTAGTTTTAAGGAAAAAAAAAATTAAAAATTAAAATCTTCTTATATATGTTTGTTTATATTTTAAAACATATTTAAAAAAAAAATATTGTTTTTTAATATTTTAAATAATAATTTTTTTTTTAATTTAAAAAAATTAGAATTAAAATATATATATATATATATATATATTTTATATTTGCTTGTTTATTTTTTAAAACATACTTTTTAATTTGTTTTTATTGTTTTTTTATATTTTAAAATTTCAATTGAATATATATATATATATATATATTTTATATTGAGCAATACATTTTTTTACTATAATAGTTTTTGTTTAAAAAAAATTTAAATTTTTTAAATAATTTGTGTTTGAAAAAAATAAAAGAATAAAAAAAATAATTTTCCACCCACCAAGGACCGGAGGCAGGCTGGGCAGCCCTTGACGGTGCCGCTCGGCCGGCCTCTGGCCCCCGGCTGGGCGGAGGGTGATTCCGAGAATCACCCCCGGCTAGGCGGAGGGTGATTCTCAGAATCGCCCTCTGCCCAACCAGGGTTGATTCTCATAATCGCCCTCCGCCCAGCCGGGGGTGATTCTCGAAATTGCCCTCTACCCAACCGAGGGTGATTCTCAGAATCTCCCTCCACCCAGAATCGCCCTCCGCCCAACTGGGGGTGATTCTCAGAATCGCCCTCCGCCCAGCCGGGGGTGATTCTCGGAATTTCCCTCCACCCAGTCGGGGGTGATTCTCGGAATCGCCCTCTGCCCAACCGGGGGTGATTCTCGGAATCACCCTCCGCTCAGCTGGGGGTGATTCTTGAAATCGCCCTCAGCCCAATCAGGGGTGATTCTCAGAATCACCCTCCACCCAGCCAGGGGTGATTCTCAGAATCGCCCTATACCCAGTTGGTGGTAATTCTCGGAATCGCCCTCTGCCTAGCCAGGGGCTGGAGGTAGGTCAGGCTATGCTGTCGAGGGCTACCTAGCCTACCTCTAGCCCCCGGCTGGGAGGAGGCAAGCTAGGTAGCCCTCGATGGTGCCGCCCGTTTGGCCTCCAATCCTAGGCTGGGTGGATGGAGATTCTTGGAATCACCCTCCGCTCGGCCTGGGGCTGGAGGCCAGCCGGGTGGCACCGTCGAGGGCTGCCCAGCTTGCCTCTGGCCCTCGGCTGGGCAGAGGGTAATTCCGAGAATCGCCCTCCACCCCGCCACGGGTCAGAGGCACGCTGGGTAGCCCTCGACGATGCCGCGTGGCCTACTTCCGACCTCCGGCTGGGTGGAGGGTGATTCTGAGAATCACCTCCGGTTGGGTGGAGGGCGATTCTGAGAATCATCCCCAATTGGGTAGAGGGCGATTCCGAGAATCACCCTCCGCCTAGCCTGGCACTGGAGGTAGGTTGGGCAGCCCTCGACGGCACTGCCCGACCTACCTCGGGCCCCCGGCTGGGCAGCCCTCGACAGCGCTACCTGGCCTGCCTCCAGCCCCCGGCTGGGCAGCCCTCAATGGTGCTGCGTGGCCTGCCTCTGGCCCTCGGTTGGGTGGAGGGCGATTATGAGAATCACCCCTGGCTCGGCAGAGGGTGATTCTCAGAATCGCCCTCTGCACAGCCGAGGGTGATTCTCGGAATCGCCCTCCGTCCAGCCGGGGGTGATTCTCAAAATCACTCTCTACTCATCCAGGGTTGATTCTCGAAATTTCCCTCTTCCCAGCCGGGGGTGATTCTCAAAATCGCCCTCTGCCCAACCAGGGGTGTTTCTTGAAATCGCCCTCTGCCCAGCAGGGGGTGATTCTCGGAATCGCCCTCCAACCAACCGGGGGTCGGAGGCAGGCCGAGCGACGTCGTCGAGGGTTTCCCAGCCTGCCTCTGACCCGCGACTGGGTGAAGGGTGATTCTCAGAATCACTCTCCGCCCAGCCAGGGGCCAGAGGTAGGCTGGGCAACCCTCAACGACGCTGCCCGGCAGGCCTCCGACCCTCGGCTGACTGAAGGGTGATTCCGAGAATCTCCCTCCACCTAGCCAAGGGCCGGAGGCTAGTCAGGTGGTGCCATCGAGGGTTTCCCAGCCTACCTTCACCCAGCCGAGGGCCAGAGGTAGGTTGGGTAGCCCTCGACGGTGCCACCCAGCCTGCCTCCAACCCCCAGCTGGGCGGAGGGTGATTCCGAAAATCACCCTCGGCTAGGCGGAGGGCGATTCTTGGAATTGCCCTCCACCCAAATAGGGGCCCGAGGTAGGCCGAGTGACGCCGTCAAAATAAGTAGATTTGGTTTTGGATCTATTTTCAAGTTCAGGTAAGTTTTATTATAAAAATTTAAATTTAAATATTTTATTTTTTACTTTTTATGTCTTTAAACTAATTTTCTTATTTCTTTTGTACTTGATGATTAGGTACAACACTAGCATGTTGCCTACCAAAAGGAAGAAATTGCATTTCCATTGAGAAAGACCTAGTGCAATGCAAATTTATTCAACAAATAATCAACACTCTTGAATTCCTTCCTGATGTGAAGCAAGAAGTTGGTTTGAGGAAAGGGGATTTTAATGAATCACTTGTGGCAAAAAAAGCAAAGAAACCTCAACCACCATAATACGAAATGATTGGAAATGGACACTTTGGAAGATTTGCAGACATGAAATATCCATTAGAAAATGAAAATGACCAAAATGAAGTAGAAAATGTTGCGGAAGAAGCCACAATGATGTTTTAGATGACGTTGAACATGTATTAGTTGATATTGTTGAGGATCTTTAAGTTATGCTTGCAAACAGAGCTCATTTTTTAGATCTATTAATCAGTTTTACTTATAATGTTTAGACTTTGATATTTTATGAGAAGAATCCTTATTTTTTGTAAAAACATGTGATTACTATTATTTTTTGACATAAAATTCAATAAAAATGCTATTTTCTTAATATTTTTTGTTAATATTTTCCCAAAAATTAGTTTATTTAACATGTCTTTTTTAACAAAAAGTCTCTAAAAGTGTATTTTTTGCATTCTGTTTGTGTTGAAAATTTGTATTTTTTTTGTCATATCATTCAAAATATTGTTTTTTTAGCGAAAATTATTTGATGTGCATTAAAAAATTAATTAGCAATACATAAACTTGTAGAAAATATAAACTTTATAATATTGACCCTTCTTTCATTTTTCATCTATGTGAAAAAGTGAAGATATCATTACAAAATTTTATTTAAAAAATATATATATTTTTTTCTTTTTAAAACACAAGTACATAAATGCACTTAAAAATAAACATCTCATAGAAGAAGTGTTGTGTAACCAGCTCCAAAAATAGAAGAAAAGAGATAGCAACGCCTTAGAAATAAGCCACTTGGAGGGGGCAACCTCCAATACATTACATAAATGAACAATTCTTTGATGATACAATTTACAAAACCTCCTTTCTATATATAGGAGTCCATGTGGCCATAATGTAATCCTAGTGGGCCACAATGTAATCCTAGCTGACCTAACAATAATAATTTAAGGGCACGATAATAACAAAATGGGGGTTACAAGGGTACAATAATAACAATAAGGGGGTTACACTAATAACAATAAGGGACTATACTAGTAATATGGGGACCTAACATGCCCCTCTCCTCCAAAAAAGTGTTGTCCTCAATGCTTGAGTAGCTCTGGGTGCTTCTGTATAAACTTCTCATCCTCCCATGTAGAATCTTCGGTGGGTAAGTTCTTCCACTTGATGAGATACTCTGAAATTGATCGATTCCGTAGCTGTCGAGTTCTTGTTTCCATGACCACTTCAGGTTCCAATATGATTTTTCCTTCCTCATCAAGTTCTGGCAATATTGTTTGAATTGGAATATTTTCACCTATAACCTTCTTTAAGCATGAAACATGGAAAACTGGATGTACTCGCGAAGAAGCAGGAAGCTCCAATTTGTATGCCATAGTACCAATATTTTGCAACACCTTGTAAGGACCATAGTATTTTGGCGATAATTTATTATCCTTCTTAGCTTGCTTGAGAGACATTTGTTTATATGGTTTTAGCCGTAAAAATACCCAATCTCCTACATCAAAACTTCTCTCGTTGTGATGTTGATCTGCCTGTTGTTTCATTCGATTTTGTGCCAAATTCAGGTTATCCTTTAAGAGTTGGAGAACTTCTTGTTGATGCTCGATGTGATCTTCCACTGCTTGAACCTTCGAATTTTCTCTTAAATATGATGTGATGGATGGTGGAAGATATCCATAAAGTGCCATAAATGGGGTCATTTTTGCTGCAGTATGGAAGGAAGTGTTATACCACCATTCAGCAAGAGGTAACCACTTGACCCATTGTGTTTGTTTATCGGATACAAAACAACGAAGATATCCTTCCAAACATTTATTTACTATCTCAGTTTGACCATCAGATTGAGGATGATAAGATGAGCTATGACCTAATTGAGTACCCAAACAAGAAAATAACTCCGTCCAAAAATTTCCAGTAAAAATGGGATCTCTGTCGCTCACAATAACCCTTGGGCTTCCATATAGCTTTTGAATTATGTCCATAAATGTAGTAGCAACTGTACTTGCTTTAAATGGATGAGATAATGCACAAAGTGTGCATACTTGGTAAGTCTATCAACTACCACCATGATGACACTCTTTCCTTCGGACTTAGGTAAACCTGTGATAAAATCCATTGAAATCTCCTCCCAACGTTGACTTGGAATGGATAAGGTTGTAGAAGTCCTGGGGTCTTAATTGTTTCCACTTTATTTTGCTGGCAAACCAAACATTCCGCCACAAACATTCGAATATCAGATTTAAGGCCATCCCAAAAAAATTCTTTCTTCACCCTGTGGTAAGTTTTTAAAAATCCTGAGTGTCCTCCTAAAGGAGAAGTGTGCAATTCGAGAAGAATCTTTTGTTTTAGTTGGGAATTCTTACAAAGATATAAGCGATCTTTGTACCATAAGGAATCATTTTTCCAACTAAATGTATCAGATGTACTAGGATCTTGCTGCAACTTTTGAATGAGTGTCCATACATCTTTGTCCTTCTTCCATTCCTCTCTTGCTTTGGTTATCCAATCTGGTTGGATAATAGAAATGGCACAAAGCAATGCTTCCACCTCTTCATTCTTTCTTGAGAGTGCATCTGCAACAACATTAAGCTTTCCTTTTTTTAGATTATTTCAAAGTCATAACCCAACATCTTTGTGACCCATTTTTGCTACTCTTCTAAAGATAGTCTATGTTCCAAAAAGTGTTTAAGACTATCATGATCAGTTTTTACCTTGAAGTGTCTTCCCATTAGGTAAGTTCTCCATTTCTTTAGTGCATGCAGTATTGCTAACATTTCCTTCTCGTAAATAGGTTTCTGTAAATACTTTCCTTTGATTGGACGACTTTCAAAAGCAATGGGTCTTCCTTCCTGCATTAAAACTGCAGCAATTCCATTTCCTGAGGCATCACATTCCACAATAAAGGTTTTTGTGAAGTCTGGCGTAGCTAAGACCGGTGCTAGGCACATTGCCTCTTTAAGATGTTCAAAGGCCTTAGTTGCTTCAGGAGTCCATGAAAATGCATCTTTCTTCAATAATGTTGTTAGATGTGTTGCTATTCTCCCATAATTCTTAACAAACTTGCGATAATACCCTGTTAACCTGAGAAATCCTCGCAACTGCTTTATGGTTGTGGGGACTTTCCATTCCTTAATGGCTTTAATTTTATTAGGGTCTACTTTAACACCCTCGTGAGATACAATATGACCCAGATATTCCACCTCTTGTACTCCAAAGAAACATTTGGATTTTTTTGCATATAATTGTTTCTCCTGCGATAGTTTGAGCACCCTGTCAACATGTTCAACATGATCCTTCCAAGACCTGCTGTAGATTAGTATATCATCAAAAAATACTAGCACAAATTTTTTAAGGAAGGGTTTGAAAATGGAATTCATCAACCCTTGAAATGTAGAAGGTGCATTGGTAAGGCCAAAAGGCATGACCAAAAATTCATAATGACCTTCATGAGTTTGAAATGTTGTTTTTGGAATATCTTCGGTCTTCATTCTAATTTGATGATATCCTGAACGAAGATCCAACTTGGTAAAATAAATTGCTCCATGTAATTCATCCAATAATTCATCAATCACAGGAATGGGAAATTTATCTTTAATGGTGAGCTTATTGAGCTCCCTATAATCCAGACACATTCGCCATGATCCATCCTTCTTGTGTACCAATACTACAAGAGCAGAGAAAGAACTTTGACTAGGTTGAATTATACCCGCCTCTAACATTTCTGCAATCATACGTTCAATTTCACTCTTTTGGAAGTAAGGATATCTATAAGGCCTGATGTTTGGAGGAACACTTCTTGGAATCAAATGAATAGCATGATCATGATCACGAAGAGGTGGGAGTCCTTTGGGAGTTTCAAACACCTTGGAATGATTGTCCAAGACTTGTTGGAGATCTGCAGAAATAGATGATTTCGATGTTGGAACTTCTAGTGAGCATAATTGTGCAATGACGCCTCGTTGTTATTTCTTTAGAATATTTGTCATAAAATTAGAGCTTATTATCTTTCCCGGCTTCCCCACAATACCCCGTAATTCAACTTCCTTTCCTTCTGAAAAAAATTTCAAGAAAAGTTCTTGAAAATTAAAAGCTACCGTCCCCAAAGATTGTAACCATTGTACTCCTAGTACAACATCAGCACCTCCCATAGGAATGGCAAGCATTGGACTGATCAATACATATTCCCCCATGGTTAGCTTGATATTATGGCATTTTCCAGAGCAATTTATAGTTCCTCCACTTGCAACCATCACTTGACATTCTGGTGCTGGGTATAAGAAACAATTTAATTCCTTGGCTACCTTACAATGAATAAAATTATGGGTGCTACCTGAATCAATCAACACTATTACCTTTTTCTTCTTGATATGTCCTTCTATCTTGAGAGTTTGAGGAGTGGTAATTCCTGCCAGTGCATTACACGATATGGTCGGATTCATTTCTTCCCCTTCTATGGCTGGTTCCCTGTGTATATCCTCTTCTTGTTCATTTTCTTCTTCCTCTTCACAATCTATGTAAAATAATTTCTTCTCAGCACACTTATGACCTTTAGTGTATTTGCTATCACAACTGTAGCAAAGCCCTTTTGCTCTTTTTTCTTCCAGTTGTTGTGGTGTCAACCTTGTAGGTTGTGGAAATCTAGGCGTAGCAACACTTCCTTCTTTATAGAATTGAGTGGTAGGCTTCCTTGTCGCCATTATTTTACATTCAACTTTTCTTTCCAACCTGAATGCCTTCTCCAATGAATCTAGTTCCAAAACGTGAACTTCATGTTGGATGTTATCCTTTAAAGTGCCTATGAAGAGATCGATCCTGTGTTCCTCTAGAATATCAGTTACCATTATATTCAATTTTTGGAAGTCCTCAATGTGCTGCCCCACTGAACCCTTTTGTTTGAGATTTATCAATTGGCTAAAGAAGGTGTTGCTCTTTGTATCCTCATAATGTGCTATCATTTCCTCCGTAAAAATTGACCAAGTGATATTTTTTTACGGGAGCAAAGCCATCGGTACCATACAAATGTATTTTGTTCTAAATGTAAAGTTGCAATGCGTACCTTTTGCATGTTTTGCATGTTATGGAGATCAAAGTATTGCTCCATCTATAGTATCCATGTTACAGGATCCTTTCCATCAAACTTCCTCATATCCATTTTTGGAATATGGTGGTTCTTCCCGCAAAAATCAGAGTTTATGAAATCACGATCAAAATTTATTTTGTTCTCCTCATGAGGTTCTTCTACTATCTTTTCATGATTAGGAAACATTTCTTGTATCAACTTTGTCAAACCTTATATGTCTGCTTTTAGATCATTCTTCATGTTTTCCATGTTGTCTTTCATGTCATCCATCTTAGCTTCCATGCCATCCATCTTAGCTTCCATGCCTTTCTTCAAAACATCCATCTTCGCTTCCACACCTTTCTTCAAAACTTCCATTTCATATTTTGTTGCTCTCTGTGAGACTGAAATTTGTTGCACTTGCTCTTGTAATTTTGATAGATCATGTTGCAATTCTTCATTTTCATGAGTCATAGTAGAGCTTTCTGAAGGCTTAATGGGTGTTGAATTATTTTTATAGGGCATTTTTTAGAACCCAATATTGATATCTATTCTACAATATGCCCTTGGAATCAATTCAAATTGATTTTTCAAACAAGACTTATGGAATTCGGGAAAAAATACACACCTTTTTCTTGCTTTTGAGGAGCTCGATATTGAAATTAGATTATATCTGTGATTGCGGCTCTTCAATATCTAAAATTTAGCATTGAAGTATCCCTCTAAATTCAGTTTTGAATGCCACAGGTCTGACCTGAATTGGATTCTCCAAGACAAAGTTATGTCCAATCTCCCACAATGACATAATTATGGACTAGTTCAGTGGAGCGAACTTGTACGAATTGCCACGTGTCACTATTCCATCCTTCGCCTTTGAAATTGATAGTCAAGAAACTAAATTCCATGTACTTGCCACAAATTTTTACGGTACTCCAATCTGATGCTCAGAGAGAGAGTTATTGAACTTTTCCCACGATCACCTCTTTGAGATGAAATTCGGGAGCCTGAAAAAGCACTACCTTCCACAGATCATATCTCCAAAAATATTGCGAACCAAGCTCTAAAATTTTGCAACGAGTTTCCTCATGATTTCATCTTCGCACCCTAAAAATTTCAGATTCTGAACCTTCGTAGAAAAAAATTTATAGTGAAAATGCCACGATGACCTGTTTAGGAGCCTGAACAAAGACCTAACTTCCAGAGATCATATCTCCAAAAATATTGCGAACCAAGCTCTGAAATTTTTAGAAGATCTTTCTCAGGATGTTTTCTTCGCACCCTAAAACTTTCAGCTTCTGAAACTTCGTATAAAAAAAATTATAGCGAAAATTCCACGATGACCTATTTGGATCAGCGAAACCCTAGAATCCAAAGCTCTGATACCAAATGTTGTGTAACCAACTCCAAAAATAGAAGAAAAGATATAGCAACGCCTTAGAAATAAGCCACTTCGAGGGGGAAACCTCCAATACATTACATAAATGAAAAATTCTTTGATGATACAATTTACAAAACCTCCTTTCTATATATAGGAGTCCATGTGGCCATAATGTAATCCTAGTGGGCCACAATGTAATCCTAGCTAACCTAACAATAATAATTTAAGGGCACAATAATAACAAAATGGGGGTTACAAGGGTACAATAATAACAATAAGGGGGTTACACTAGTAAAAATAAGGGACTATACTAGTAATATAGGTACCTAACAAGAAGAAGACATTAGAAATTTTATAGTGTCAAAATCAATCCTCCAAAAAACCGTTGGTGATGGTACGCCACCACTATTCAAAATCGAAATAAAAAGCATCACAGAAAAAGAGAAAAAGAATAATAATAATAATAATAATTTAAAGTTTCAAAAACATGGTAAAAAGAAAATGATTATGCTTCACCACTTTTCAAAATTGGGTGTTTTTCTTGCTATGTCAAAAAGTAGGTACAAGGTGCAACAATGTTTTGAATTTTTGAAATACAGCTTACTATTGTTCCACGTACAATAAAGACATACCCTGTGGTGCTCGTCATGTTATCTCTATGACCTGCAATATCTGCATCGACATATCACTCTATGATAATTTTTAAACTTCCAAAACATAATTCTTAATAAGTGGTACATGTCAAATGCCTAACAATCCATTTCATTTCCATCCAATGTGTTTTTCCTATATTTTTCATATACCTTATCAAAACTCCCACTACACATGCAATGTCAAGCATTGTGCACACCATTGCATGTACATTAAGCTTCCATCTACCAATGTGTATTAAAATTTAGACATATAACCCATCTCTTCCTCAGTCTTGGGAAAAAACTCATTACTTATTTTGAAATGGATAGCCAAAGGTGTACTAACTAGTTTTTCATTCTACATATTAAATCTTTCCAACAACTTTTCCATGTACTCATATGCTTACAATGTTAATTTGCAATTTTTCTGGCCTCTAGTTATTCCCATACCAAGGATTTTCTTTGCAACACCAAAATCCTTCATTGAAAAATTAATTAACCAATTTTCCTTTGAGCACATTTATTTCTGGCACATTAGACCTTGCAACAAGCATGCCATCTACATATAATAGTAATATAATATAAATTCCATCATTGTTCTTCTTAAAATAAATGCAATGGTCAGAGTGACATATAGTGTAACCTTGTTCAGACATAAACCTATCAAATTTTGGATACCATTTCCCTAGAGCTTGTTTTAAGCCATACCAAACCTTCTTCAAATTGCACAATAACTTCTCTTTCCCTTCGATCTCATACTCGTATTGCTATTGTAGATAGATCTCTTCCTTGAAACTCCCATGGAGAAATGTTTTGTTTACATACAAATTTTCAAGATTTAAATATTTTGTTGTCACTAGACTTCAAATAGTTATGATTTAAGTCATTTTAACAAAAGGAGAAAATATTTCATCAAATTATATACCTTTCCTTTGTGAAAACCCCTTCACAATAAGTCTAGCCTTATACCTCTTTTTTCCTCCATATTCTTCCTTCAACCTGTAAACCCATTTATTATGAAATTATTTTTTACTTGCAAGAAACCTATCTAAGTCCCATGCCTAGTTATGTACCAAGGATTCCATTCTATTATTTCATGTATTTCTCCCACTTCTTGATGGTTTCTACATGCATTGCCTCTTCATATAATTTTGGTTTAGCAAAATTAGTCAACAATACATAATATAATAAAGCAGTATATCGTTCAGGGTTCTACTTATCTTTTTATATATTCTAATAGCACTAGCCTAAGTTTGGGGTCCCTTTCGTTGTTGGATATATTAGTATTCATTATGATTTCCTAGCACCTTTAATTTTTTTGTGATATCATCAAGCACTATGTATTTTTTGTTTTCTTTTTCCTATTTATTTCCCTGCTATTGATATTTATACAAGAAGCTTTCATTGAATAACACATCTCTACTCTGAATGATTTCATGATTTTCATATTCATATAAGGCATAACCAAAATCATTAACACCATATCCAATAAAGGTACACTTCTTTGATTTTTCCTCAAGCTTTGTTCTATTTTATTTATTAATGTGGACATTAGAGAAAATTTTGAGGTCTAAAATGGGCCTCCAAAGGAATATTATAAAATAATAGTGGAAATAATAAAATAAGATTATATTACATCATCAACTTTTAGAGGGGAAAAAGGAAAAACTACTTTTTCAACTCATATTTTAAACTTGTCTCTGAGCTCTTTTACCAAAATTTTGAGAGCAAGCACTCGTTGGATGCATGATTTAGTTCCTTAACCAAGGAGTACTCATTTTTCATACTTTTGATGGACCCATAATCACGTTTTTCATGTATTTCACATTTTTTGTGTAGCAGATTCCATTGAAAGTATGCAGCATGGGTGCTCCTTGGATGAAGAATTAAATTTTGCATCCAACAAGTGCTTCTACTTGAAATTTGAGTAAAACCATAGGGAGATAAGTTGGAAATATGAGTTAGAAAACTATTTTTTATTTTATCTTTATTTTATTTTTTTAATATTTTTACTTTTTACTCCAAAAATGGTGAATAATCCCCCATGGTTGGCATCATCATCTTGAATCCTATTGGTTCTTATAAAGTTGATTTTAGTTGTACATTTTTATTTTGAGGCCCATTTTAGATCTCAAAATTTCTCTAATTGAAAATGCATCAAAACAAAAAGTATTTAGAAATGAGTAGTTTACCTTCTTACCTCTCCATTCCTCCTCTAGCATACCACCAATCATGGAACTTGAAGGCCCTTTGTTTATTAGATAAATAATGTATCTACAATATATTAATAAGATTGTAAGGGTAACCATACATGCAATCACATACATCTTGCACATTCCATGATTGTCATGTTCATCCTTTATGGCACATCATTTTCTTGTGGTGTTCTTGGAACTATA